>WBZZ01004951.1:222500-227500 GCA_019918135.1 Paulinella micropora
GATTTCTGTCATCAACCTGGCCGCGTTGCTCCATGCCCAGGACAAGCTGGCGGAGGCCGAGCCTCTGTACCGCAGGGCCCTGCAAGCAAGCGAGAAGACTCTCGGGGCCGAGCACCCGTGCACGTTGACTTCTGTCGGCAGCCTAGGCGGGTTGCTGAAAGCCCAGGGCAAGCTGGCGGAGGCCGAGCCTCTATCCCGGGACCTTAGAGGAAGCGAGAAGACTGTCGGGGTTGAGCACCCGCGCACGTTGACTTCTGTCTACAACCTGGCCAGGTTGCTGCAAGCCCAGGGCAAGCTGGCGGAGGCCGAGCCTCTGTACCACAGGGCCCTGCAAGCAAGTTTGTCGAGTCTCGGGCCGCTTCATCAAATCACTCTGCAGTCTGCCATGAACCTCGGCGCGTTCCTCTACGAGCAGGGCCGGCTAGCGGAAGCCAGGCCCCTGTTGTAGCAAGCCGTGTCGGACAGAGAGGCCGTCTTTGGGGCAGAGCACCCGGACACACAACTGGCAATATTATGGCTGGTCGCTGCCTCTAAGTGAGCGCTGGAGAAAAAAAAAAAAAAAAAAAGAGAGAGAGAGAGAGAGAGAGAGAGAGAGAGAGAGAGAGAGAGAGAGAGAGAGAGAGAGAGAGAGAGTTATCTATATATATCTGTCTATCTATCTATCTATCTATCTATCTATCTATCTATCTATCTATCTATCTATCTATCTGGTTTATACTAGACTGTCGAACAGTCTCGAAACTCCATCTGCTTACTGGGCCCTCTGTAATGGAGGTGGGAGCTCGTTCTGCAAGGGGCGCTTTATGGAACGAGCCCTGGCCCCGCCTGGTACCAGGAAGCTTTGGTATTGCCTGTATCAGTCCCTTCCGGGCAAACATCACGGCTTAGCTGGGCATCGGGTTAATACTTTACCCACAGACTTCCTGGTTGACGAAATCAGAAGCTCCTTTTTTCTGACATTAGTCGATATTTCATCTGTTTACCTACCTACCTACATACCATCAGCGCTCTTGAAACCCACATACTTACTTTCTACTTCTTCTTCAAGATTTCCTTCTTACCATACGGAGTTGGTTAACTTTGCCAATATAAGCGTTTTATTCAACCAGGTCTGTTGCAGAAGCTGGCGCCACATCTCCAGCTCTGTCTGGAGCTCATCAAGAGCACAGGCTGCGTCGTCAAGGACACATTTGAAGCTGTGCTGAAAGTGCTGACACCATCAGATGCGGCGGACAAAGAGCAGGGTACCAAGCTTGCAGCGTTTACTGCGTTGGGAGACTATCTGGCTCGGAACAAGGAGCTTCATGGGTTGTCTTTGTGTCGAGACTCAACAGGCGATGAAAGGTGGCTGTACGGGGAACACAAGGCCCTGCTGGTGGTTTTGCTTGTTTGAGCTTGAGATGGCGCGCGCGCTCAAGAAGACGATCGTGTGCATTCGTGAGAGCGATGACCGCATGTATCCTTTACCTTTCCAGGAGCTGTGCGGAGCCGATCCCCAACTCGTGCTACATGATGTGGTCGCGGTCAACCACGAGTACTACGACGCTTTCTCCGATAAAATCGCTCAGCGCCTCCGAGTGGGCTGGGCGAGCTGTCAGTCTGCAGCTTCAGCACAAGAGCCAGTGCCTGTGATGTCGGCCGGCCCTCACACCTCAGTCGATGTCGGCCGGCCCTTCCACGGTTTGGTATGATAGGCTATCAAAAATCCAACTAATCAACTGTTAGATAAACGATCGGCTTTTTTTTTTTTTTTTTTTTTTTTTTTTTTTTTTATTTTTTTTATCCAGCCACATGCATATATCCAGCTTCCTGATAGGACATGTGGCTGGATAAAAAGGCGGGTCTTCGCGCGAACTTTCAAACATCGTTTTCCTGGAGATTCTTATTCGTGAAAATATTAATATTAATACTAATATCATGTTTCTCTTTTTGTATCTCTTTATACCTCTAATCCTAATCCTAATCCTAATCCTAATCATAATCATAATCATAATCATAATCATAATCATAATCATAATAATAATCATAATAATAATAATAATAATAATAATAATAATAATAATAATAATCATAATAATAATAAATAATAATCATAATAATAATAATAATAATCATAATAATCATAATAATCATAATCATAATAATAATAATAATAATAATAATAATAATAATAATAATAATAATAATAATAATCAGTAAGAATAATGATAATAATAATAATAATAATAATAATAATAATAATAATAATAATAATAATAATAATAATAATAATAATAATAATAATACTATATCTGAGGCGTACTGATGCAGCTAATGGCATATCCTCAACGGACATAAGCCTCCAATACCCTTGTTCGAGGTCCTCCACCCCCCCGTGTCAGTCTCTCGCCTGATGATCGGGGCCACCGATGGAGCTCCTGAGGGCAAGACTGCACTAAGCCGAGGTTATTCCGCAGTCCCAGCAACCTCTTGCAAGACGTCACCGAATGTGCAAGTGCATACACCAAGCGCGGTTGCTAGAGCTGCCTCGAAACCCCACCCATAACAATCTGGTGTCTGCTGGGTCCTGGGCTATCAACCAGCATATGCGGAGTTTAAGATCTTTTACGCGCGCAACGACCCTCCTCCCCAGCATCTACCACCAAAGGGTTATGAGTTGGCGTCACAGTTTAACGCCTTGAGGCCATTGGGCTGGAACTCTGTTTAGCAAGTGTGACTAGGTTTTTTCATCGGGATTTCCCTCAAATATGTCACAGTCAACACTCCAAGGCAGATTTACTATATCTGAGGCGTACTGATGCAGCTAATGGCATATCCTCAACGGACATAAGCCTCCAATACCCTTGTTCGAGGTCCTCCACCCCCCCGTGTCAGTCTCTCGCCTGATGATCGGGGCCACCGATGGAGCTCCTAATAATAATAATAATAATAATAATAATAATAATAATAATAATAATAATAATAATAATAATAATAATAATAATAATAATAATAATAATAATAATAATAATAATAATAATAATAATAATAATAATAATAATAATAATAATAATAATAATAATAATAATAATAATAATAATAATAATAATAATAATAATAAATTGTTATAATAATAATAATCATAATCATAATCATAATAATAATAATAATAATAATAATAATAATAATAATAATAATAATAATAATAATAATAATAATAATAATAATAATAATAATAATAATAATAATAATAATCAGTAAGAATAATGATAATAATAATAATAATAATAATAATAATAATAATAATAATAATAATAATAATAATAATATATTGTTATAATAATAATAATAATAACCATAATAATAATAATAATAATAATAATAATAATAATAATAATAATAATAATAATAATAATAATAATAATAATAATAATAATAATGATAATAATGATAATAATAATAATAATAATAATAATAATAATAATAATAATAATAATAATAATAATAATAATAATAGTGCTTCTCTGTCAATGGCTGATGCATTTCTGCACATGCGCCTCCATCGTCTCACCCGTGAGGGGAGTACGAAGAATTGACTAAGCTCTAATGACACCCCCGCAAGGGCAGTTCCAACACTTCCAGACGGGCCGGTATGTTCAATGAAAATACTGGTCCAGAAATAGACCGGTATGTTCAATGAAGATACTGGTGGCACCGACGGGAATCGAACTGGCGACAGGGCCCAAATAATAATAATAATAATAATAATAATAATAATAATAATAATAATAATAATAATAATAATAATAATAATAATAATCATCATCCGGTCAAGAAGAAAATGTCTCAACTTCAGTTTTTGTTCCACGTTGACTTCATTATCAGGTCTAACTTTTCGAATTTCTTCGAAAATTTTGTCAAACACAGCAAGTTTATCGAAGAGCCTGAGTCTGTAACCGTAAGTGCAGGTTCTTTGTTAGCGACTTCAGTTGTGACGATACTAATATACTACCGATTTTAATAAGATTGTCCTCTGCAACTGTTCTTTCCCGCCTGTACCTTCCGAGTAAAAAGGGGCGGAGTAAACTTTCACAGAGAATCAACAACGTTAGGCCGGATGAGTTTTCTTAAATAAAAGCATTTCAAAGTGTTCAGGACTCGTGACTTAAAACATTGTCGTTGATGATGGGACGGTTAGTAACAATGCTCTCCTCCTTCAGCACTTTTTGCAGTGCCAGAGTTAGACTCGTGACTCGTGACGCTGGCAAAGCGGCTCATAACCGGGGCCACTGGATAACGATAGGGTTCGGACTCGTCACACCGTGGCAGTGACTTTACTTTATTAGAGATAGACGATACTCAACACGTCACTAAGCGCCACCGTGACACTGTGTGACCCGCCCAAACCGCCAAAGCTTTGAATTCACCGTTAACTTTCAATTTAAAGTCACGGTGATACTACTAGGTAAAATAGGTATTTGTCATTGGGGCCGGGTGGGCCACTGTATGACTAAATACATTATTAACTGAATCATTGCTTACTGTGTAGGCCGCCGCTGATCACTGATATAATTTTATTACTTAAAGTTGTTATTGTAGTGCAGCCCTAGTATTAGTCGGTATGAGGCGACGCATCAATTTTATTTCTTTTTTTCAAATTTTTACACAAACACTGTCACGGTTTTACCGGACGGCAATAAAAATTACCACTGAACGTGGCACTGTGAGTCAAGTTGCCCCCCCCGCAACATCCAGCTTCTATCTCCGCTCGTCAACATCCAGGACGTGAATTGATTATTAAGAAATTTAAGTTTTAATTTAATTTTAATCGACATTAATAATTAATAATAATAATTTATTATATTAATATTCTATGACTAATTTAAGTAATGTAATTATTACAATGTCATCTGAGTTTGGCAGTTTGACCACAATATCTAAATTATTTTAAAATGACATCGCCTCACATTGATAAATTGTCTATTGGAAAAGGGTCACCGTGGTGTTCCAGGATTAACTAA
>WBZZ01004951.1:232500-242023 GCA_019918135.1 Paulinella micropora
TGTACTGTGCATGTGTCCGGGATGGGAATCACGGGTAGACTGTTCTGGAAACAAGAAGAGGAGGACGTTGAAGAAAAAGGCAATCTAGGAATGGAGAGTGGGGAGGATAAGGAAGAAGGGAAAGAAAAGGAAGCCGTTCGTCCAAGTGTTTTGAGCACCGTAAGCTTGCGCAAAGCTACAATGATGACATTGTATAAGGCCTAAACCCCCGAAGGGACCTAGCCCGGGCTATGCAACACTGGACGGCTATGACGGAATGCAGTCACCGATACGGACTAGAGGAAGATTAGTCCAATATAGATAGATTAGATAGATAGATAGATAGATAGATAGATAGATAGATAGATAGATAGATAGATAGATAGATAGATAGGTACCATGGAACGCCTCTTATCACCCCCAAAAACGTATATGTAGCCGTTCACGACCTGTGTGTATGTATGTATGTATGTATTGTATGTATTGTAGTATTGTATGTATTGTATGTATTGTATGTATGTATGTATGTATGTATGCATGTATGTATATATGCATGTATGTATGCATGTATGTATGCATGCATGTATGTATGCATGTAGATAGACCTCTGCAGCACATCCATAACGCTTTTGCTTCACGGAATAGATAGAAGATAGACAGATAGATAGGACGATAACTAAATATAAAGATATATATATATATATGTATAGGGATAAGTAGATAGGAAGATAGATAGGTAAACCTCCGCCGCACATCCGTAGCGCTTGTGTTTCATGGGTGCAACTGTTTTCCAACAGGCGGCCTACATAATGGAAATAATAACGATTATGATAATAATGGTCATGATGACGATGCTGATGATTATGATGATGATAAGAATAATAATGATAATGATGATTTCGAAATCCTGTCACCCATTCCAGAGTTTTAGTGGTTCGCAGTGTGAGGAAGGATTTATTGTTGATGCTTGAACGATAAATTATACATCCCAAAGTCTCGCCACCAGCCCTTTCTTTTTCTACGCTCCGGTGTCGCGGAAAAATAGGGTCTGGTAGATCTGTTCTTGGTAAAACTGTTTTTTGGTCGCCGACACTTCCTATGGATGAGGAAGTTGTGCCAGAGAGCTGGGTCTTATGGACGCAAAGCAACTGGCTTTTATTGATGTAAAAAGTTGGGTCAGGGAAGATGGTTTGGAAAGTTGTGAACTGGTAAAATGAATGGTCCTCCTTTGTGTGGAAGTTGATTCAGATGAAACATCATCCTGACACCACCCGTTGCCAAAAGCAGATCTACCAGACCCACCTCCACAAATTTTTTGTGGAGCAGGTGGGGCTGGTCTATGAAAAAGTCGAGGTGGATAACAATCTCGTCAAATACATGGAATTCTAGTAGATTTCTACTCTATTTCTACTAGAATTCCAGTGTAAAAATAATCCAGTGGAATTCCACTTGGTGCTGAAATTCTGGTGGAAATCGACTGGATTTCTACTGGATTACTCACTGATCTTCGATCCACTGGAATTCCTGTGTATGATGATGATGATGATGATGATGACAATAATAATAATAATAATAATAATAATAATAATAATAATAATAATAATATTAATAATATTAATAATAATAATAATAATAATAATAATAGTAACAATAGTAATAGTAACAATAGTAATAATAATAATAATAATAATAGTAATAATAATAATAATAATAATAATAATAAATAATAAAAATAAATAATAAATTAATAATAATAATAATAATAGTGCTTCTCTGTCAATGGCTGATGCATTTCTGCACATGCGCCTCCATCGTCTCACCCGTGAGGGGAGTACGAAGAATTGACGATAAGCTCTCTAATGACACCCCCGCAAGGGCAGTTCCAACACTTCCAGACGGGCCGGATATGTTCAATGAAAATACTGGTCCAGAAATAGACCGGTATGTTCAATGAAAATACTGGTGGCACCGACGGGAATCGAACTGGCGACAGGGCCCAGATGGTAGAACTTGACCACTGGGCTATCACGGTGTCCAATAATAATAATAATAATAATAATAATAAAATAATAGTAATAATGATGTATCTCCTGCCAATTGCTGAGCCAAAAAGGCCATGTGCATCCAGTCCTCCATTCCATAAGGAAAGTCTCCACACCAATCGGTGGAATAAAGGAAGTGACGGCATAGAACATTACTCTAGGAGCTTTATACCAATCAGCCCATGGAAAAGGACCAATGCCTATGTACTCCCTACATAGTAATAATAATAATAATAATAATAATAATAATAATAGTGCTTCTCTGTCAATGGCTGATGCATTTCTGCACATGCGCCTCCATCGTCTCACCCGTGAGGGGAGTACGAAGGATTGACGATAAGCTCTAATGACACCGCACACCAAGGGCAGTTCCAACACTTCCAGACGGGCCGGTATGTTCAATGAAAATACTGGTCCAGAAATAGACCGGTATGTTCAATGAAAATACTGGTGGCACCGACGGGAATCGAACTGGCGACAGGGCCCAGATGGTAGAACTTGACCATTGGGCTATCACGGTGTCCATAATAATAATAATAATAATAATAATAATAATAATAATAATAATAATAATAATAATAATAGTAATAATAATAATAATAATAATAATGATAATGATAATAACAATAATAACAATAATAATAATAATAATAATAATAATAATAGTGCTTCTCTGTCAATGGCTGATGCATTTCTGCACATGCGCCTCCATCGTCTCACCCGTGAGGGGAGTACGAAGAATTGACGATAAGCTCTAATGACACCCCCGCAAGGGCAGTTCCAACACTTCCAGACGGGCCGGTATGTTCAATGAAAATACTGGTCCAGAAATAGAACGGTATGTTCAATGAAAATACTGGTGGCACCGACGGGAATCGAACTGGCGACAGGGCCCAGATGGTAGAACTTGACCACTGGGCTATCACGGTGTCCATAATAATAATAATAATAATAATAATAATAATAACTAGGGGCTGCTGCGCCAACACCTGAAAGGATGGTTTTGCGGTGCGCTTCTCGCCCCCCCCCCCCCCCCTACGACCCTCACACCCCGCCCCGCCCCCCCCCCCCCCCTTGGGCTGGGGTTTCCGGGGGGAGGGCCCCGGACCCCCCCCCCCCTTCCCTTCGACAGGGTTATGTTAAATTGCAGGAGGTACCAGCAGAAAGCTCTGGTGGCACAAAAACCTAAAATCTCTGGTTTTTGTGCCACCCGCCACCAAAATTTTTTATCTCCGAAGAGAGCGCACCGAGAGGTGTCGGGTACACCAAACATCAGCCTCAAACTCCCTCGGGTGTGCGCAAACGGCGCCTGGTGGCGCAAAAACGTCAATTTCCCGGTCTGTAGGCCACCCGGCGCCACAATTTGTATATTTTCGAAGAAAGCTCATCAAGAAGTGTCAGATACAACAAATAACAGCCGCGAAGTCCCTTTGGTGTGCGCAAACAGCTGCTGGTGGCACAAGACCTCAATTTTCTGGTGCGGGTGCCACCCGCGACCAAAACTGGTACGTACAATCGCCGGGCTAGGGTTCCCGAGGGGAGGCCCCCCGGATCCCCCCTTTCCCGTCGACAGGGTACGTTCAATTGCCGGAGGGCGCCTGGTGGGACAAGACCTCAATTTTCTGGTGTGGGTGCCACCCGCGACCAAAACGGGTACGTACAATTGCCGGGCTGGGGTTCCCGGGGGGAGGGCCCCGAACCCCCTGCCCCGTCGACAGGGTACGTTCAATCGCCGGAGGCACCGGCAAGTATTGCCAAAAAAAAAGGACATTTGGCATCAGGACACTCCCCTAACGCAAATATTTGCGTGAATTCCAAAAAAAATTATACAAGCATCAGCATCGCGTCTGCTGCTAACCACCCTGCCAATATGAGCTCCCAGCTTTTGCTGGTTCCCACAAACCATGATTTATTCCGATGGGAGAGCAGAAAATAGGCTTAAAAACCAAAAAAAATTGGAATTCTTGACACTCCTAACGCAAATGTTTGCGTGAATTTCAAAAAAAATTATATCAGCATCAAGATCGAGTCTGCTGCTAACCACCCTGTCAATATGAGCTCCCAACTCTTCCTGGTTCACACAAACCATGATTTATTCCGACGAGGGTGCAAAAAAAAAAAAAAAAAGCTAAAAAAAAACAAGGAACTTTGGCAGACACTCCCCTAACGCAAATATTTGCGTGAATTCCAAAGAAATTATATCAGTACCAACATCGAGTCTGGGGCTAGCCACCCTGCAAATATCAACCCCAACTCCTCCTGGTTCACACAAACCATGATTTATCCGACAGGGATGCGAAAAAAAACAAGGAATTTTGGCATTCAGGACACTGCCCTAGCGCAAACATTTGTGTGAATTCCAAAAAAATCATATCAGCATCAACATCGAGGCTGGGGCTAGCCCCCCTGCAAATATCAGCTCCCAACTCCTCGTTCCGACCAACCATGATTTATTCCGACAGGGGTGCAGAAATGGTGGGGGCGGGGGGGTACACAATTTTCATTTCCCCCCTCCCCCAAACCCCCCACCCCTTCACCAACACCTTTCAGAGATAATAATAAATAATAAATAATAATAATATATATATATATTGATCTGTCATGGCTGAGCCCGAGGGCCATGCGCCTCCATCCCTCGACCCAACAGGGACTACAGTGAGTATGTTGGGGAGGGAAGAGTGACTCTAACCATCCTGCATAGAAGGCCCCAAAAGGAAGTCCCTACTACCCGCACAGTGTCGGGTACCTTGCAGGAAATCAACTACAAATGATTGACCTTCCCCGCGTGAGAGCTCCACGAGACTGGGTAGGTCCCGCATGGAGGTACTCACAGGGGTAGCAGACATTTCATGCGGTCTGCCAGCGCATGAGGACGTTTTGTGGTAAGTATCTGGGACGCCTCGAAACCCGTCACCACCCCTAGATCGCGGAATGTAAATACCCCTTTGATCCCACGTGGTGTATGTCTTATAAAAAACAACACAACGACATGGCCTCGGAACCAACACAACAACATAGCCTCGGAACCCACATCGACATAGCCTCGGAACCCACACAACAACAGAGCCTCGGAACCAACACAACATAGCCTCGGAACCAACACAACAACATAGCCTCGGAGCCAACACAACGACATAGCCTCGAAACCAGTGGGAAGAGGCCCAACCACCTCCTCTTCCCGTGGGGTGCCATACTGTGCACCCCTCCATAATAATAATAATAATAATAATAATAATAATAATAATAACAATAATAATAATAATAATAATAATAATAATAACTAGGGGCTGCGCCAACACCTGAAAGGATGGTTGACCGGCTGCGCGAACGCACCAAACCCCGCCAGCCCCACTTCTTATCACTTTTTGGAGGCCCCCCCGGACCCCTCCCGCCCCCTTTCCCTTCGACAGGGTACGTTGAATTGCCGGAGGTGCCGCAAAGGGCGCCTGGTGGCAAAAAACCTCAATTTTCAGGTGTGGGCGCCACCCGCTACCAGAACGGGTACGTACAATCGCAGGGCTCCCCGGATCCCCCCCTTTCCCTTCGACAGGGTACGTTGAATTGCCGGAGGTGCCGCAAAGGGCGCCTGGTGGCAAAAAACCTCAATTTTCAGGTGTGGCTGCAACACGCGACCAGAACGGGTACGTACAATCGCAGGGCTCCCCCGGACCCCCCCTTTCCCTTCGACAGGGTACGTTGAATTGCCGGAGGTGCCGCAAAGGGCGCCTGGTGGCAAAAAAAAACTCAATTTTCAGGTGTGGGTGCCACCCGCGACCAGAACGGGTACGTACAATCGCAGGGCTCCCCCGGACCCCCCCTTCCCCTTCGACAGGGTACGTTGAATTCCCGGAGGTGCCGCAAAGGGCGCCTGGTGGCAAGAAAACCTCAATTTTCAGGTGTGGGTGCCACCCGCGACCAGAACGGGTACGTACAATCACAGGGCTGGGGTTCCAGGGGGGAGGGCCCCTCGGACTCCCCCTGCCCCGTCGACAGGGTACGTTCAATTGCCGGAGGCACCGGCAAGTACTGCCAAGAAACAAAGGAAATTTGGCATTCAGGACACTCCCTAACGCAAATATTTGCGTGAATTCCAAAAAAATTATACCAGCATCAAGATAAAGTCTGGGGTTAACCACCCTGTCAATATGAGCTCCCAAATCTTCCTGGTTCCCACAAACCATGATTTATTGCAATTGGGGGTGGTGCAAAAAAGGCCCAAAAAAACAAGGAAATGGCATTCAGGACACTCCCCTAACGCAAATATTTGCGTGAATTCCAAGAAAATCGTATCAGCATCAAGATCGAGTCTGGGGCTAGCCACCCTGCCAATATGAGCTCCCAACTCCTCCTGGTTCCCACAAACCACGATGTATTCCGATGGGGTGCCGATTTGCGGGTGGGGGTGGGGTACACAATTTTCATTTTTCCCCTCCCCCTTCTCCAACACCTTTCAGGGATGATAATAATAATAATAATAATAATAATAATAATAATAATAATAATAATAACAACAACAACAACAACAACAATAACAACAACAACACAAATTCTTCATGGGCGCCACTGTTTTTCCAGCAAGCAGCCTATATAGTAGTTGTAGCAGTAGTAGTAGTAGTAGTAGTAGTAGTAGTGGTAGTAGTAGTACTACTAGTAGTAGTAGTAGTAGTAGTAGTAGTAGTAGTAGTAGTTGTAATAGCTACTACTACTACTACTACTACTACTACTACTACTACTACTACTACTACTACTACTACTACTACTACTACTACTACTACTATTACTACTACTACTTACTCTACTGCTACTGCTAATACTACTACTACTACTACTACTACTACTACTACTACTGCTACTATCGGTGAGTACGTACAATTGCCGGGGGGTACGTACGATTGCCGAAAGCCATTGCTTCGGTGACCATGACTATGGTGTGACCATGGCTTCGGTGACCATCGCTTCAGTGAGTACGTACAAATGCCGGGCTGGGTACATACAATTGCCGACCCCTTTCCCCTTCGACAGGGTACGTTCGATTCCCGGAGGTACCAACCATGGCTTCGGTAAGGACAATTGCCGGGCTGGGTTCCCGGGGGAGGCCCCCCCCGGACCAACTTTTCCCCGTCGACATGGTACGTTAAATTGCCGGAGGTACCGGAGAGTACTGCAAAAAACAAGGACTTTTGGCATTCAGGACTCCCCTAACGCAAACATTTGCATGAATTCCAAAAAAACCTATACCAGTACCAACATCGAGTCTGGGGCTAGCCATTTTGCACGTATGAGCTCCTAACTCCTGGTTCTCACAAACATGATTTGTTCCAACAGGGGGTGCCAAAAGGGGGTGAAAAAAAACAAGGAACTTTTGCATGCAGGACACTCCCCTAACGCAAATATTTGCGTGAGTTAAAAAAAAAAAAAAAAAACAGCATGAACATCGAGTCTGGGGCTAGTCCCCCTGCAAACATGAGCTCCCAACTCCTACTTCCCACAAACCATGCTTTAATTCGACAGGGGTGCAGAAATGGGTTCCAATTTTCCCCTCCCCCCCAAACCCCCGCCCCCTACTCTCAACACCTTTCAGGGATTAATAATAATAATAATAATAATAATAATAATAATAATAATAATAATAATAATAATAATAATAATACTATATCTGAGGCGTACTGTTGCAGCTAATGGCATATCCTCAACGGACATAAGCCTCCAATACCCTTGTTCGAGGTCCTCCACCCCCCCGTGTCAGTCTCTCGCCTGATGATCGGGGCCACCGATGGAGCTCCTGAGGGCAAGACTGCACTAAGCCGAGGTTATTCCGCAGTCCCAGCAACCTCTTGCAAGACGTCACCGAATGTGCAAGTGCATACACCAAGCGCGGTTGCTAGAGCTGCCTCGAAACCCAACCCATAACAATCTGGTGTCTGCTGGGTCCTGGGCTATC
This sequence comes from Paulinella micropora, assembly GCA_019918135.1. Taxonomy (NCBI): domain Eukaryota; phylum Cercozoa; class Imbricatea; order Euglyphida; family Paulinellidae; genus Paulinella; species Paulinella micropora. Next base: position 240,463 of record WBZZ01004951.1, read on the forward strand.
AACCAGCATATGCGGAGTTTAAGATCTTTTACGCGCGCAACGACCCTCCTCCCCAGCATCTACCACCAAAGGGTTATGAGTTGGCGTCACAGTTTAACGCCTTGAGGCCATTGGGCTGGAACTCTGTTTAGCAAGTGTGACTAGGTTTTTTCATCGGGATTTCCCTCAAATATGTCACAGTCAACACTCCAAGGCAGATTTACTATATCTGAGGCGTACTGATGCAGCTAATGGCATATCCTCAACGGACATAAGCCTCCAATACCCTTGTTCGAGGTCCTCCACCCCCCCGTGTCAGTCTCTCGCCTGATGATCGGGGCCACCGATGGAGCTCCTGAGGGCAAGACTGCACTAAGCCGAGGTTATTCCGCAGTCCCAGCAACCTCTTGCAAGACGTCACCGAATGTGCAAGTGCATACACCAAGCGCGGTTGCTAGAGCTGCCTCGAAACCACACCCATAACAATCTGGTGTCTGCTGGGTCCTGGGCTATCAACCAGCATATGCGGAGTTTAAGATCTTTTACGCGCGCAACGACCCTCCTCCCCAGCATCTACCACCAAAGGGTTATGAGTTGGCGTCACAGTTTAACGCCTTGAGGCCATTGGGCTGAATAATAATAATAATAATAATAATAATAATAATAATAATAATATAATAATCAAAATAATAATAATAATAATAATAATAATAATAATAATAATAATAATAATAACAACAACAATAATAATAATAATAGTGCTTCTCTGTCAATGGCTGATGCAAATCTGCACATGCACCTCCATCGTCTCACCCGTGAGGGGAGTACAAAGAATTGACGATAGGCTCTAATGACACCCCCGCAAGGGCAGTTCCAACACTTCCAAATAATAATAATAATAATAATAATAATAATAATAATAATAATAATAATAATAATAATAACGATAATAATAATAATAATAATAATAATGATAATGATAATAACAGTAATTATAATAATAATAATAATAATAATGATAATAATAATAATAACTAATAATAATAATAATAATGATAATAATAATATAATAACAATAATAATAATAGTGCTTCTCTGTCAATGGCTGATGCATTTCTGCACATGCGCCTCCATCGTCTCACCCGTGAGGGGAGTACGAAGAATTGACGATAAGCTCTAATGACACCCCCGCAAGGGCAGTTCCAACACTTCCAGACGGGCCGGTATGTTCAATGAAAATACTGGTCCAGAAATAGACCGGTATGTTCAATGAAAATACTGGTGGCACCGACGGGAATCGAACTGGCGACAGGGCCCAGATGGTAGAACTTGACCACTGGGCTATCACGGTGTCCATAATAATAATAATAATAATAATAATAATAACAACAACAACAACAACAACAATAATAATAATAATAATAATAATAATAATAATAATAATAATAGTAAAATAAGAATAATAACAATAATATAATAATGATAATAATAATAATAATAATAATAATAAATAATAATAATAATAGTAATATTAGTAGTAGTAGTAGTAGTAGTACAAAAACAACAACAACAACAAACAACA
>WBZZ01004952.1:0-2500 GCA_019918135.1 Paulinella micropora
TAGATAGATAGAGATAGATATAGATAGATAGATAGATAGATAGATAGATAGATAGATAGATAGATAGATAGATAGATAGATAGATAGATAGATATGACCCTCAAGAGCCGATGTGCTTCATTGTCGAATGTTAGGTAATATGACATGACATACATACATACATACATACATACATACATACCTTCGTGGATGAAGAGCGACAAGACGTTGTTGGCGTCTGTTGGAGGCAGCGGCCCTGCAGGATGCCAGGCGGGCCCGGCCTGGCCAATACATCTGTCAGGCCTGACTTGGGCGTGAAGTCCACGTGTGCCTGGTCGCCATCCCCCCCTGCCCCTGCGCGCAGCACGTGGGGGCCATGTCCGCTGCTGGAGGCACCTGTAGTCATACATACATACATACATACATACATACATACAAACATACATACGTACGTACATACGTACATACATACATACATACACACATACATACATACATACATACATACATACATACATACATACATACATCATACATACAGACTTTTCGCCCCGCTGCTGTGCCCCGCGGCAGTAGCCACCCTTGCCTGGTTCTTCTGGACGCTGGTGGCACCTGCAGCATTTCTGGCTTTGAGATGGTCGCCTGCGCTAGCGTCTGCTGATTGGCCGCTGCTGCTGCAGGTTAGACTGGCTGGACGCAAAAAAGGGCTGGGAGGCAGGCACAGCGTGAAGGAGAGAATTGGAGCGGAGTTTGCAACGACCTACATAGATAGATAGGTAGGTAGGTAGATAGTAGGTAGGTAGAAAGGTAGGTAGGTAGGTAGATAGTAGGTAGGTAGGTGGGTAGGTAGGTGGATAGATAGATAGATAGATAGATAGATAGATAGATAGATAGACAGATAGATAGGCAGAGAGGTAGATAGTAGATAGGTAGATAGATAGGTAGATAGATAGATAGATAGATAGATAGATAGATAGATAGAGATAGATAGATACCTCAGGAGGAGTAGGGATAAGAAGTCGGGTTGTTTAGAAGCAGACAACAATGCGCTGTGGAAAACGTCGATTTCCTGTTGACAGAGGCAGAGGATAGATAGATAGATAGATAGATAGATAGATAGATAGATAGATAGATAGATAGATAGACAACAAGGCGTTGTGGAACACGTCGATTTCCTATTGACAAAGACAGAGGATAGATAGATAGATAGATAGATAGATAGATAGATAGATAGATAGATAGATAGATAGATAGATAGATAGATGGATGGATAGATGGATAAATGGATAGATAGATAGATGGATAGATAGATAGATAGATAGATAGACAACAATGCGTTGTGGAAAACGTCGATTTCCTGTTGACAAAGGCCAGAGGATAGATAGATAGATAGATAGATAGATAGATAGATAGATAGATAGATAGATAGATAGATAGATAGATAGATAGATAGACAACAATGCGTTGTGGAAAACGTCGATTTCCTGTTGACGTAGATTTCCTGTTGACAAAGGCCAGAGGATAGGTAGGTAGATAGATAGATAGATAGATAGATAGATAAATAGATAGATAGATAGATAGATAGATAGATAGACAACAATACGTTGTGGAACACGTCGATTTCCTGTTGACAAAGGCCAGAGGATAGGTAGATAGATAGATAGATAGATAGATAGATAGATAGATAGATAGATAGATAGATAGATAGATAGATAGATAGATAGATGGATAGATAGATAGACAACAATAAGTTGTGGAACACGTCGATTTCCTGTTGACAAAGGCCAGAGGATAAGTAGATAGATAGATGGATAGATAGATAGATAGATAGATAGATAGATAGATAGATAGATAGATAGATAGATAGATAGATAGATAGATAGATAGATAGATAGATAGATAGACAACAATCAATTTCCTATTGACAGAGGTAGAGGATAGGTAGATAGATAGATAGATAGATAGATAGATAGATAGATAGATAGATAGATAGATAGATAGATAGATAGATAGATAGATAGATAGATAGATAGATAGATAGATAGACAGATAGATAGATAGATAGATAGATAGATAGATATAGATAGATAGATAGATAGATAGATAGATAGATAGATAGATAGATAGATAGATGATATATCGACTAATGTCAGAAAAAAAGGAGCTTCTGATTTCGTCAACCAGGAAGTCTGTGGGTTAAGTATTAACCCGATGCCCAGCTAAGCCGTGATGTTTGCACGGAAGGGACTGATACAGGCAATACCAAATCTCCCTAGTACCAGGCGGGGCCAGGGCTCGTTCCATAAGCGCCCCTTGCAGAACGAGCTCCCACCTCCATTACAGAGGACCCAGTAAGCAGATGGAGTTTCGAGACTGTTCGACAGTCTAGTATAAAACCGACAGAGCACTGTGGGTAGATAGATAGATAGATAGATAGAGATAGATAGATAGATATAGATAGATAGATAGATAGATAGATAGATAGATAGATAGATAGATAGATAGATATAGATAGATAGAT
>WBZZ01004952.1:7500-33012 GCA_019918135.1 Paulinella micropora
GCAAGGGAGACAATACTATAAGGCAAGGGCAGAATGCAGAGGTCAGAGTCTGACATAATTATAACCAACACAGAGCGCAAGTGAGAAATTGACAGTCAGTGACTAGAGTGAGACAGCCCTTAAGGAAACTGCAGCACCTAACGCAATTCACTCGCAGCAGAGGCTATCGTAGCCAGGAGGGTGGTGTGCAGAGCGCAGTAGGCTCGACGGCGATTGCTTGCGACGGACCGGTTCAAGCCTGGCAACCTTTCAGACATGCACCCCCAAGCTAGCAGAGCCAAACTACTCCGCACACCACCCCCCTCACAGACAAGAAAAAGTCTCCGCTAGCCACAACCCACAATAAGAGGCCACAGTGATTCAACTTTTTTTTTTTTTTTTTTTTAAGTAAGCAAGGTTTAATGAGAAAGAGACGAAAGAAAAATAAAGAAGAGCTTAATTCAAAAGAAATCTGGTTCCAGGGAACGACAGTACAAGCTCATAAGGAAATCTGGAACTAAGGTTCAACAGAAAGCTCCTGGAAAGAGTAAAAATGGAAGAGAAGAAAATTTTTTTCTTAGCAAGGTTTAATTTTTTTTCTAACAGTAAGCAAGGTTTAATGAGAAAAAAAAAGAGGAAACAAAGAAGATCAAAAGATAAAGAAGAACATAAAGAAGAGCTTAAATAAAAAGAGATCTGGTTCCAAAGAACAACAGTACAAGCTCAAAAGAAAAAAAGGAACAAAGGTTCAACAGAAGGCTCCAGGAAAGAATAAAAAGGACAATACAAGAGAGAAAAAGAGAGAAAAAAAGAGACAGAGAGACAAAGAAGAAAACAAGAAACTAAGAAAAGAGGAAAAACAAGCCGATCGATAAAAAACAAAACAAATAAAAACAAAAAAAAAAAGCATAAACAAAGAAAAAAAAAACCCCCACAAAAGAAACAAACAAAAAACAAAAGACACAAAGACAACATAAACAACAACAGCAGACGCAACGACAAACACAAAGAGGCAAACACAAACAAACAAACAAACAAACAAGGCCAGACAGCAAGGGAGACGATACGAGACTATAGGCAAGAGCAGTATGCAGAAGTCAGACATAATTAACATGGTGGCAAGTGAGATCAATTGACAGTCAGTGAGACAGCTCTTAAGGAAACTGCAGCACCTAGCGCAATTCACTCGCACCCAGAGGCCATCGTAGCCAGGAGGGTGGTGTGCAGAGCGTAGTAAGGCTCGACGTGGCGATTGCTCGCGACGCGATTATGCGAGTGCTACAATATCCGTAAGGACCAGCCCAAGCCTGGCAACCTCACAAACATGCAGCACTAAGCTAATCGAGCCAAACCACTCCGCGCCCCACCCCCCTCATAGACCAGAAGAGTCTCCGCAAGCCACAACCCACACCATAATGCTAAAACGCAAGTGAGAATAACCAAACCAGAAAAGCCGGATTATCCAGGAAACACTTTCTTTTTTTTCTTTTTTTTTTTTTTTTTTTTTTTTTTCTTTTTTTTTTTCAGTAAGCAAGGTTTAATGAGAAAGAGACGAAAAAAAAAAATAAACTTTTATTTATTTATTTATTTTTTTTATATATATAATGGTTGAAAGGGATGTAGTAACAGTATTAAATATAAATTACTAAATCAGTAACTCAAAACTCATAACTAAATCAATAATTCTAAACTCATAATCATGTCGAATGTCCACGCCTCGACACATTCACGCTTTTTTCCTCTGATTCTTCTTTCTGCTTCTTCTTTCTGTTTCTTCTTTCTGCTTCTTCTTTCTGCTTCTTCTTTCTGCTTCTTCTTTCTGCTTCTTCTTTCTGCTTCTTCTTTCTGCTTCTTCTTTCTGCTTCTTCTTTCTGCTTCTTCTTTCTGCTTCTTCTTTCTGCTTCTTCTTTCTGCTTCTTCTTTCTGCTTCTTCTTTCTGCTTCTTCTTCTGCTTCTTTGCTTCTTCTTTCTGCTTCTTTCTGCTTCTTCATCTCTTTCTTCTTTCTGCTTCTTCTTTCTGCTTCTTCTTCTTCTTCTTCTTTCTTCTTCTTCTTCTTCTCTTCTTCTTTCTTCTCTTCTTGCCTTCTTCTTCTTCTGCTTCTTCTTTTCTTCCTTCTTCTTCTTCTTCTCTTCTTCTTCTTCTTTCTTCTTCTTCTTCTCCTTTTCTTCTCTTCTTCTTCTTTCTTCTTCTTCTTCTTCTTCTCCCTTCTCCTGTTTCTTCTTCTTCTCTTCTTCTTCTTCTTCTTCTTCTTCTTCTTCTTCTCTTCTTCTTCTTCTTCTCTTCTTCTTCTTCTCTTCTTCTTCTCTTCTTCTTCTTCTCTCTACTACTACTACTACTACTACTACTACTACTACTACTGCTACCCTTTCTCTTCTCCTTCTCTTCTCCTTCTCTTCTCCTTCAGAATCTCCTTCTCCTGCTTCTCCTGCTTCTCTTTCTACTCCTTCTACTCTTTCTCCTCCTCTCCTCTTCTCCTTCTCCTTCTCTCCTTCTACTCCTTCTCTTTCTACTCCTTCTCCTTCTACCCCTTCTCTTTCTACAACAACAAAATCAGAATCATCATCATCATCATCATCAACACACAACAACGACAACAACAACAAGAACAACTGCTACTACTACTACTACTACTACTACTACTACTACTACTGTTGCTACTGCTGCTGTATCACTACTGTACCACTACTACTACCACTCCTTCTAGTACCACTCCTTCTTGTAACACTACTACTACTACTACTATACTACTACTACTACTACTACTACTACTACTACTACTATTACTACTACTAGGAAAGAAGCGTTGCCGATGGATAGCATCTGGGAGGCATTTCGAAAGGGCAATGACGATGTTCTTGTAGATTTCGTACAGACATAATGTTGATGCAGGCAAAGTGTGAAGAGCGACGGATGGTTTCATGCATCACTGTGATCAGAACCGTCTTCAAAAAGGGGGAAAGGGAGAGGGGGGGGGAGAGAGAGAGACTTGAAAGCAAAAATTTCTATCCGAAAAAAAAGCTTCATATTGCAAAAGAGCACCAGCACCAGATGATAGTGACAAGGAGATTCTATTGTCTTGCAAAGTACATCTATATACTTATACGATAATAATATTATGTACAAAAAGTTTCAAAGAAATCCCGTCCCGTAAAAAAACAACAACAAAAAAAACAAAAAAAAAACGCACACACACACACACACACGCGCGCGCGCGCGCGCCGCACAGTCTTCCATTTTTTGAAGTTCGTTGTCCTGCCAACTTGACATGAGTTTGCTTTTGACGTGCACGTCTGCTCTGCGTAGGCGAAATTTAAAAAAAAAAACTATGAATTTCTCCTCACGTGAGAGCTTGAATGAGCGAAGTGCTGCTGCGGTCGCTAAGGGACTTAAGGTCAGACAGCCACACACATACACAGAGACACCTGCTGGTCCCGTGTTGTTTCCTCAAATGCGTAGCTCTATCACGATTTTGCTGTCCTTTTGTGAGTGTGCTACGCGCGCGGTAGCAAACGACACAACATTGCTTGTATGTGTGGTGAAATTAGGTGAACACAGCTGTTCAAACTCTTGAAATCAGCAACAACAAACTCGACGACAAATGCGCTGCATTCATCGCAGAAGCAATTAAGGTCAGACCTCCAAAGCCTTCCCGATGGCAGCAGCTCCATCAGGGCAAATATTATTGTAGTTGAGGTTGAGGGTAGTAATGCTCTAGTTGACCTATGCCCAGACATCAACATTTTATCCATGCTACCCGCAGCGCGGGTAGCATTTATAATTCATGCTCATGACCATGTAGGTGAACATCTGCGTGAGATAGATCTGGACAAGATCGATGCGGGAGCGCAAGCTATTGGAGAAGCACTAAAGGTACCTCAAGCGCGGCCGCGATCGCTTTTGCACCTTCTGGACCAATGCCGTTGCAGAGTGTCAATTCCTTCAAAGACTTGTTCACCTAAGAATAACGCAATCATAAAGTTTTCATTGCAGCCTCTCTCTCTCTCTCTCTCTCTCTCTCTCTCTCTCCATGCCAGATTTATCTCACGTTGTTAACCTATGTGGATGAGCATGCATTATATTTGCTACGTCGCGGTAGCATTCATATATTAGTTTGTGGTGTGTCGATAAATAGATCAATAAAACTCTGCAAACGCTCAGCATAAATTTGAACAGCATTGGAGCACAAGGCGCAGAGCATATCGCCGAAGCGCTCAAGGTCAGACCTCCAAGGCCCTGCCGATAGCAATAGCTCCAGCATCACCAATACCGTTGCCCCGAAGCGAGATTTCATTGAGGCTCGCATTCACCTGCACTCAAAAACGAACAGCAACTTTTATTAGTGCTACCGCGCGCCCGGTAGCAACACATGTATGAATGTATTGGGCTTCCTAGGCAAACCAAACTCTCAGGGAGCTGCATCTAGGATATAATGACATTGATGCTGACAGTGCAACGTGCGATTGGAGAAGCTTAAGGTACATGTAGCGCTTTTGCGATGTGCTTCGCTCCTTCCGGGAAATATTGTTGGCGTCCAGAAACAAGTTTCGCAGCACTGTATCAACCTGCATCAGCATATGAAAATATATACTTGTGCCTCTTGCTACTGGGCCGCCCGCGGCCAGTAGTACAAAATCTATCCTGAATGGTAGGTGAACACCAGCTTAACTTCACTGGTTAAATGTCAACCGCATCGGACCCGAGGGCTCCAAGGCTATCGCTGATGGGCTACAGGTATCTCTAATGCTTTTGCGATGTGCTGTGCTCCCTCTGCACCACTGTGTGTTTCAGTGAAATGTCTAGCTTTTCGACCTTGCACTCCTGTTCTCTTGTACGCAAAAATACACTCTTCTTCATTGCTACCTGGGGCCCTGTAGAATTGTAATATATGCTTACATGAAAACTGTATCATAGGTCATTTGTAACTGCAATTTACGCTAATTTTCTCATACGCATGTACCGTACTCAGGTGTGAGAAGGCCCGAGCCGACTCTGAGAAGCGGACGAGCCATGCAACGAGTTCGTTGGCTGAGATAGGAGCTTAGGGAGAAGAGAGCACGGAAAGCGAGCTAAAGTCACAGGACTTAGCCGCAGGATAGAATAGGCTCAGGGGGAGCAACCTTTGAGAGAAAATAGCAGTTAGGGCATGTTCCTCGTCATGCTGGATTTGGAAGGCAACAACATTGGTGATGAAGGCGCTGCTTCCATCGCACAGGCTCTTGAGGTATTTCACACATGCAAAGAGGAAGAGAAAGAGAAAGAAAAATAGATACAGAGAGAGATAGAGAAACAATATACAGGTACATCATTCAAATGCTACAGAGATTAATACTATGTTTAGCGTTTCAATAGCTTTATTCGCCTGCTTATCAACAAACCATAGATAAATATGTAAACGCTACCCGCAGGCGGGTAGGAACTTTAGGAATGGTGCGATGTGTAGGTTAATCAGATGCTTAAAGAGCTGTATCTGGGAACAACAAGATTGGCGACGAAGGGGCAAAGTCAATTGGAAACGTTTTGACGGTATAATGTACCTTGAGCATCGATCTGCTGCAGAAGTCCTTTTCGGGCCGAGACTGTCGGGCAGAAACTGTAATAATGGTGTGATGTATAGGTTAACAAGGTGCTGAAGGAGCTGTATCTGAGTAACAACGAGATTCGCCACAAAGGGGCGAAGTCAATCGGCATTTCTTTGACGGTACTTTGAGAATCGCTGCGATTGCAGAAGTCCTGTCAAGACCAAGACTGTCCCTCAATGTTTCAGCTTGGACGTTGTGCGTGCTTGATCTTCCCTGTGTTTGATTGTGCGATTGGAGGGTGAGCACATTCGATGGATGGCCTTTCGAGAGAAAATTCACGCAGTACTAGTTGTTTCTCATTCGCTCGCAAAGTCTTGAACCTCTAAATCGTAAACTGCAGTCTAGCCATTTAGTGCATCCTCTTTTTGCTTGCGCAGATAAATCCTACACTGGAGATGTTGAGTGGAGTAAGCTTTATTAAATATATCAAAAACTTGCCTAAAGAGGAGGAGGAAGATGAGGAGGAAGATGAGGAGGAAGATGAGGAGGAGGAGCAGGAGCACATTGACGAGGATAATCGCGAAATTCTCGAGTATCTCCGCAACAGAGGAGGCCAAGGTAACAAGTTCAAGACGACACGAGAGAAAAGATTAGAGGGTTTCAATCGTGCTTGGTGTGCGAAGACATACATATATGCATCTATATATACGTATATACATACATACATACAAAAATACATACATACATACATACATACATACATACGGCGGATAGCAAATATAGAGAAAGGGTGCATAGTTCACCTGTACCTGCCTCTGTGCACGGTGTGTGTTAGCTTCCCAAGACGACGTGTCAGACACAGCACGCCATCTGTTCCTTCACAACTCCCGACTCGAGTTGGCTTTGCACAAGCTGTTTCGACAGGCAGAGAAAGGGTGTACACATGTACGCATGTAGGAAGTGCGACTATGACCTGTGTAAGCCTACTACGAACGTTCAGCGGTCAGACCTCTTGCTTTCTCTCGCTACAACTTGCAGAGCGAGAAACACGCGATTGCAGCAACAAAACAAGGACTTGCAGGATGAAAACGCGGTGTTGCGCAGAGAAAACAAGCAACTCCAGGAACGTCTAGACGCCGTAGCTGCTCATTTGCAAGAAATACAGGTCCCACGCAGACGTACCCGGACGCGGAGCTTAAGAAAGACTGTGCACATTGCGGACAATGAATAAAACAATCTCGAAAGGATTTCCAAGAAGGGCGAGCCAACAACCTCACCGTACCATGCCCCAAGGGACACTGCCTATCGAGATTTTGCAAGCGGCTGCAACGTGATGCTTTGTAAGGAATGCACACCCTTTGCTATTTTTGCGGCATTTGCCAATCGGTGATGGATAAGCTGCAGTCCAGCTGCACACAGTGCGGCATTGTGCGTGGTCGGCAGCTGCGCAACGTGAAGCAAGAACGCTTGGAACAAGAACAGAGGGCGATAGTACGCTTACGAGAAGAGTCAGATGACCCAGAAGTTAAGTTTTATCAAAGAAGTAGCTGGGCAAAATCAGCAGAGAACACTCAGACTACGTAAAAGACAGAAGACTCAACTTACAAGGACTGAAAACCCTTTTGAAATTTTCATTTCAGACAACCAGGACCTTCTTCTTCTTCTTCTTTCTTCTTCTTCTTCTTCTCTTCTTCTTCTTTCTTCTTCTCTTCTCTTCTTCTTCTTCTTCTTCTTCTTCTTCCTCTTCTTCTTCTTCTTCTTCTTCTTCTTCTTCTTCTTCTTTTTCTTCTTCTTCTTCTTCTCTTCCTCCTCCTCCTCCTCTTTTTCCTCCTTCTTCTTCTCCTCCTTCTTCCTCTTCTTCCTCTTCTTTTTCTTTTGCCTCTAGATGATGCTGCTACAGCTGAGAAAGAAAAAGAAAAAAGCAAGAGGAAGACGATGATGATGAGGACAAGGACAAGAATGAGCCTTGGATGAGCATGAGGAAACGGAGAATGTGTCTATCGATTTGCCTTGTCTTTTTCATGGTGAGCGTTGCGAATTTTGGTTTTACAGTGAAGAGTGCGGACTTACTACGTTTGTGATAACTTATTCAAATGTGAAAGGAGTTGGCTCAGAGTCAGTTGTATAGGCACTAAGTCTAAATGCCAGATCAGTGTGCTCTGGTCCGAGCTGCATAGCGCTTTCTGTTACTGAGGCGCAGCCAATTCAAGATAGCAAGTGGGAAACGACCAAGTACCGGTATTATTAATATAATATAGACATTTAATAAAAGGCTACTATGGCAGTAATCCTGCCTTCCTTTTACTACAACCGGCTCACAGGTAGACAAGCTCAAACAATGTCAAGTTTTCGTTACTTTCGTTTTAATAATGACCTTCGTGAAGTTAGTATGACAGTTACAACAAGCTTTCCACATCTTCGTTGTAACTGGTCTTTCCACAACTAGAAACGGTCAAAAAACAAGTACTACCGGTTCAAGGTCATTAATAATAATTTAAACTGATCCAACCGAGGTCCATTTTTCAAGTACTTCAAATAATAAGTGAGCAGTTAGACTTTCAAGTTACTAATTTTTCAATAAAAGGCAAGAGGTGACCAGCTGTCCAAGTTGACAGCCTGATCCTCTGACTTACTAACTACTGTAAATTTAAAAATCGCATTCTGCTGTCTATCGGTCCTTATCGTGTTACAGCTCTGAGCTCTATGTCTTCAGCAACTGCTAAAGCTAGACCTGTCATCCCGCGTGTTCAACGCAAAGCACAACAGCAAAAGACGCAAGGAGACGCCACTGAAGGTGCCTCGTCCAAGATGGCTGCACTCCTAACTGGCATACAAGTTCCCTCGCCAAAGAAGTCTCAACACAAAAGCTCAAAAATGAGTGGCAACATCAACCGCAGAGTAAAGAAATCGACTGCGATGTACCCGAACTTCCAAGGAGAGCTGGACGACTTCAACGTTACAAACACACTTTTCTACAAAGTACACTCCAACACAACGATTGTGAAGGAGGCGAAGTTGATACCTCAAAAATTGATCAAACCGTCTCAAAGACGGATTATTTTCCCTCGCTGGCGGTAGTGCGAATTGTCTGGTTTACGCTCTGAGCTGCGTGGACCGACCACTGGCGAAAAAGTTGGAAAAGCTGCCAAAAGGCTTCAATCTTGCCAATTTATTTGGTAAACTCAAATATGGGTCTGTGCCAATGTGCTTTCTCTTCATCTTCTTTGTCGAGAAGACTAACGTGGCGGTCAAAGCGGGAAGATACTAACAAGCCAGGATTTCCTTGAGGAGGCGGGCTCAACCTTTCCCATTCAGGGAGTCTCGTCACTTGCGCTAGATACATCGACGAGCTGATCTCTACACCAAGAGTTCCCGAATCCCTATGGAAGACAAGATGGGGACACGGAGTCAGTGTTGGCAAAACTTGAGCTTAACACAGAAGAGGCAAGTGAGCAAATTCGTCAAGCCTTTCGTATGATTTTTGAGAAAACAAAAGGTTTTTTGGAGGCCTTCAACATTGTTCTACCTGATTGGAGAAAAGTGCATGTGGCTACCCATGCGGAAGAAGAGCCTGCAGTCTTGGGTACAAAGTTTATCCAAAAATGCAAGTTCGATGAACTCCAACAGTGTATCTTGCTGCTTGAAGAGAAAAAGTCAACCAAAGACACACTGACTGCGCCAATTTCCGAACAACTTAAGCCCAAGCAATCAGAGTCTGACACTGCTGATGCCTCTTCCGAGTCGGCGAAAGAAGAAGACGAGGCAGAAGAAACTAATACTGTGCCTACAACTCCCAGCAAAACTGGGGAACAAAAGAAAACGTGGTGCTACTCCGCAAAACTCGAAACAAAAAACAAAAAGAAGGTATCGATTCCGCAATATCGGTGGCATCCTCTCCTTCAGCTGCGGCAAAAGCTCGCACAGCAGCTAACAAACAAACTAAATAGGAAATGAGGGGAGACTTGAACGCGGTGCTATATTCGTTTATTTGCCACTGTGCAGGCGAATTCGAGGACTATACCAACTCATCGCCAAACCCTCCGATAAAGACCTTAACACCAACGCAAAGACTAGTAGAGCAAATGACGCAAGATGTGTTCAAAGCATTTGCTCCTCTAGGAAATCTTTGGTAAATATCCTGTTGAAAAAAGCAAAATTTCCTTTGTATTAAAATCAAGACTTTGGCTACTACTACGCAAGGAAAAATAGTATGGAAAGTCTTTCGGTTAACTATGATGATTCAACACTTTCTAGCATGGCATCTCTTCCGGTTACGGATTCAAAATGGATTAAAGCAAAGCTGACTATGATCAACTCCATCCATAATATGGACAGCTTACAGGCTTTCGACTATCTTGAAAAACTGGAAAACAATCACGGGGCAAATATTTCGGTTGTTTATTATATTTATTCACCTTCAACAAGTCGAGACTATGTAGGTGAAACTTCGAACTTCTTGTCAAGAATGAAACAAGAATTTCGACAAATGAGGGCATGGAAACATTCAAGAACAAGCTCAAATTCCAACCAGCAGTTGTCAAGCATGGCCGGCAGTTTTGGTTACGAGAATTTTATTTCAGTTCCAATACTCAATCTTGGAAAGCTACCTCACCAAACAAAAAGGTGAAAAACTGCATTCAAAATCGATCATAGTGCAAACAGAAAGGTCTTTTATTCAGTGGTTGACACCGAAAATGAACATGAAAAGACCAGCTTACATACAAAGTTTCAAAGCAAACATTACACACACACAACATGTCTCACGATCCCTTCCAATCATGGAACGAAAAAAGACAAAACCATGTGTGTGCGAGAACAAAGCTGCTCAATGCTGTTCAAAAATGTGCTGGATGCTCAATGGTTTCCGCAATCGAATTAATAATTTGACCATCTGGGCTGGCCGAAACGGTGTCAACACCCACTACTCTTCCTCTCTTACCTCACTCCTCGATCAATTCGATGACAAGGAGAAGGTAACAATCACGAGATATGGGAAGGGAGGAGACAAGACGGACTCTGATTACATGATACGTGTTTACCGTAACACAAAGATTTATGAACCGGCACCACTGCTACAACTGGGGAAACACGAACAGTCAAATATACAACTGTCGTGGACTGGATCTTATTGTCGGCTTTCCTCCTCGATGGCAAAACGTTTGCTGTTAAATACAGAACAATCTATGGCATTCCGTATTGATTCCAAAGGAGCCGTCTTAGACAAAACAGTCAACATAGAACAACTTTGGTACCATCCCAAGGCATGGGAACGTGACATGAAGAAAGCCACACGACATCAAGCAATTAACGTATGGGCACAAACACAAACCATGCCACATTGGAAGATAAAAGAACGAATTGCATCTATTGTGAGATCTCGTTTACTACGCTATCCAGAGATCCTCAAAAGCTCAAACTACACGATGAAAATGCTTTTCATTGACAACTTTTCCAGAAAATAGCTTAAGACAATTCCATCAATTATCTTGCAACACATCAAGGTACCACAACAAATTCAGACTGCTATACTATCATTGGCTAAAGTAGTTCAAAAGAACTCGCAGTCTATTGCAAAAACTCTCATAAATATGCGCATGTGGATTGAGTCTTTTGACTTCCAGTTTAGTCAGCAACCGACATGCTCTTCATTATGCCATAATGGAGTTCATTTCAGTTCTAGACTGAGAGATATGCAAGGAGATATGGGAACAATTGGAGCACAACATGCATCTGCTATCCCCTATCTCAATGAAGAGAGTGCGCAGAAAGAGTTCTGGCAGTCAATAAAAGATACGTTGCCCAAATACGTGACATCGTTTTTGGAAAAAACCATGATCCGGCCAAGGTCCGGGCCGACCGTTTCAAGACGATTTTTACAGAGCAACAACATAGCGACAAGCAAATACAGAGCGAAAAACGTGCATTACTCGCTTTGTTGCAATCCATGGGAACAGCAAAGACTGCGGGCAATACAATGGTTCGAAATTTACAAAAAATATGGGATACCAACCGTCAAAATTTCGGTAAATATACGACGAGTACAACTGCAGAACAAAAAATAAGTTGGAAAACCTTACAATCGGTGAAAGCCTACATGGAGAAAAATAAACTGGTTGTAAAAGACCTCGATAAAAATAAAAACCAATAATGGGTAGAATGCCCGGTTCTGCTTTGGAAAAGACTAACACGGAGAATTCTCCGTGTTTCAAAGCAGTTAGTATGACCGAAGAACAAATTTTACGCAAGTATAGACAAGAATACAATAAACGAAAACTAAATCGATTTGCTCCATTGAATAGAAGGGGATGTGTCCATAAAGTTATGACCTCCCCCAAGGACAAAGACCCTGAAAACAAAACAAGACTTATTTGCATTCAGTCTCGGTCTCAAGGAAGGAAAATGCTCAAGTATGCAGCTAAAGCCTTGAATTTTCTCGTCCTACAAGTAACAAAATACGTTCCCAATTTCAATCTCAATAAGCTTTCGGATTTAAAAGGGAAAATCAAAAAAGCCCAAACATTGTTTCAAAAATTAGAGAATAAATTGGATGTAAATTTAGATATCCAAACACTCTCATTTGACGTGAAACAAATGTTTACGTGGTTAGATAAAAAGAAATTGTGATGTCCCTTCACTGGCTTTTATGATTCTTAGAGAATATGAGGCCACAGGAAAAAGAGGAAAGCAAAGAGAAAAAGTGCAAGTCTCGAAAACACTAAGACTTGATATGAATGGACATATGAAATATGACGTAGGATGGCACCATAGTGCATCACATGATGATTATGTAGTATTTACTTTCCAAGATCTATTAGACATAGTAGAAATGGATTTAGATAACACATTTTTCGTCATGGGCAATGCATGCTTTCAGCAAATCAAAGGTTGTCCTATTGGAGGCTACCTTTCTTCCCCACTAGCCCAAATCAATGCATTTTTGACGAGTTTCGTTTCTTAACTATACTACGTAGACAGAATTTGTCTGACTTTGTGTTTGGCATTCGACAAGTAGACGACTTACTTTTTCTTGTCGCTACTGTGCCTGATGATCAAAAACTTTTCGAACGTCTGGAGCCTCACATTCAATCACTCAGACATTTAGAGTATAAGCAATCCCAACCTGTATATACAGGGGATTTAGAGCTTGAAGAACAAAAAGTAGAGGAAGACTAACGATTTTGAAAATTGGTTTTTGCAGGCAGCGACTTGAGAATAGGAAAGAAGCCACACTTTGGCTTTCACTCTCGTCCCCATTTCAAAAATTAGCAAGCTTTGATTGAAAAAGATACAACACCATACCCACGTCTTCCGCCTCTGTCGTCATACACAGACAACAGAGTAAGAACGGCGACAATCAAGGGTATGCTTAGTATGTATCAATGTCAATCCACTAATAATGAGGTTTTAGAGCAAGCTGTATATCAACTTCTTTTTGAGTGCAGTTATCCGAAATCAATTTTCAAAAAATCGTTAAGGCAATTGTCATCAAGTTCTCCCCAAACCTGGGAAACAATTCAACAACGGTTTTGTCACAAGGACAACCGCATCTACACAAACTTTCGTGATATTCTTATCCAGTCTAACTTTAACTCAACACATAGCTTGCCACCCGTGAGTACCTTTAAAAGGCTACTATGGCAGTAATCCTGCCTTCCTTTTACTACAACCGGCTCACAGGTAGACAAGCTCAAACAATGTCAAGTTTTCGTTACTTTCGTTTTAATAATGACCTTCGTGAAGTTAGTATGACAGTTATAACAAGCTTTCCACATCTTCGTTGTAACTGGTCTTTCCACAACTAGAACGGTCAAAAACAAGTACTACCGGTTCAGGTCAAATAATAATTTAAACTGATCCAACCGAGTCCATTTTCAAGTACTTCAAATAATAAGTGAGCAGTTAGACTTTCAAGTTACTAATTTTTCAATAAAAGGCAAGAGGTGACCAGCTGTCCAAGTTGACAGCCTGATCCTCTGACTTACTACTACTGTAAATTTAAAATACTACCCGCTTGAGCCTTAGTTATAATATTATTACAGTGACTGACTTAGCCTGGTTACTTAAATACATCACCGTTTTGAAAGAATGAAGTTGCTCTTATGTTTCCTCAGTCATCCCTATTCCGGCTGGTGTAAGTCTTGACTAACCCCCTGCGAGGAAATATTAATAACCAGACTTGCAACCTGCATTCACTTGAATACATACACGGCAGCTGTCAATCACTTAGACTCCAACTTTCAAATAGTCATTTACGAGGTCTGGGAAGTTTACAAAAATACTCTGGATCGGTCAATTCCAGTTTATTCAGTATACTTGCATGACATACTGTTCAACTTGTCCCTTGCGAAACAATGAAAACTTGATTCTGCGAACTACGTAACGAGAACTTGAGATCTCGGACTTGAGTTGGTTGAAGCGTTTTGTAGCAGTTCAGAAATTTTCAAGTAAGTCTGAGCGTTGGTAGGACACTGTGACTACGTTTTTACCGTAGGCTTTTAGTAATTGCTTTGTGACTGGGGAGTAATCATAAGTTTATTCGTATAGTAGAATGACTGTATAGTTCTAGTCAATTATTGTAACGGACGTAACTTATGGGTCCATATTGGCATTCAGGATTGGACACTGACCATTGAGAAGTAATTACAGTCGTGCGGACTTCAAGTATTGCGGTTTCATTATTACCTTTGAGTTTGTCAGTTCTGCTATCTACGTGCGGCTTAAAAGTGTCGATTGGTATCGTGGCTACTAACGGAGTCTCTCAGTACTGAACCGGCGTGTAAGGTATTAGGTCCGTGAGTGACAGGGTATTTACCTAATCAACGGTTATGAGCCGCTGGGATAGCGAATTTCGGCACAATGCACATAGCATGAGACAGTTGCTGTCTCACATTCCGGTGTTTAGCGGAAACAAGAAAGATTTGTAGAGTTGCTACTATCAGATAGAGGAATACGCGTATGGTATTAGCACAACTCTCGGAGACATGTTTCACGATGCTTTTGAAGACCATAAGGCAGCGAAGACCAAATATGGTTACGACAGAGACAGGATGAGAAAGGCAGAGGAAACTAAGTTGATGAGCAGAGAGAACCACACGAGGTGGACACACCAGAGGGATCAGATGAAGAAGATGAAACACAACCACGACAACCGAAACAGAGAGGTAGTCAAATTACACAAGACTGGAAGGTAGCGGTAGAGAAACCAGACAACTGGAAAGATCTATCGAAGGAAGAGAAGAAGGCTTGGGAAGACAGAGAGAAAAGAAGGAAGAAAAGGGCAATGACGAGAAGCAACAAAGACGTTTACATACTGAGAAAGAAGAAGTATAAAGACGAGCAACGATATTTGTAAGGTCAGTGCACGGGCTTCTCGATGAGCTTGGCGTCACGTTGCCCCGTCTCTTGCTTCGCTTGGTGGATCATGGCGTTGACTTGCTCGGATAGCCGGTTGGTCTGGTCGAAGAAGGTAGAGTTGATCTCTGCCTGCAGTAGCCGCACCACCTTTCCCAAGTCGTCGCTCGTAAGTGGGCGTGCCTTCGGGGGATTCGATGGAGAAGTGTTGATGTGGCACCCGAGACTGCCCAGGCCCGCTGCTCGTAGTGCGTCTTGTTGTTGTTGTAATGTCGGTGCCAAAGCCCCGCCGATGAATGACGATGATAATGATGCTGGTGACGGTGCGTGAGTGTTATCAGTGCTGCTGCTGCTGCTGCTGCTGTTGGCTGCGCTCCCGAGAGATTGGTCATTGCTGGCGCCGGAGCCTGTCGCTGCGGTATGGCTGGTCGTAGATGCAGAGCTGCTAGACACACTCGCACTGCCTCCAGCCGCGCTGTGGTCTCCTCCTCATTGGTAGTAGTGGTCGTCGTCGCTAGTATCTTCCTCTGCGCGTCTCTTCTTTGCTGAAGGCTTCTTGACTCGCTTGGGTTTCTCGCTTGACATGGATTTCTTGCCTTTCCTAAAATCCAAAGTAAAAGCACTTTTGTATAAAAGAAAAAATGCAAATCTGAGGGGGAGAGGATTGTTGTTCTGATCTTCAAATTTTCGAGCGGGAACTATAATTAGTTCCCGCTTAAATAATTAGTTCCCGCTTCTTTATTTGCGCAGAGAAACTCTGCAAGTGAACTCAATTGATTGCCACTACCGGCCCACTCTGTCTGATATGGTTATTTGTGAAATGACGCTTTGCACAAATCATCATCAAAATATGCGGTCTAGGCCGCACCTGACACCCCCGATTTTAGCCGAATCCCGCGGATGGTTTTCTTTATTTGTCAGCATGGAGTTTTTGGCACTTGGCCTTGATGGGTATGTGTGTGAGATCGTGTGTGTGTGTGTGTTTGTGTGTGTGTGTGTTTGTGTGTTTGTGTGTGTGTGTATGTGTGTGTGTGTGTGTGTGTGTGTTCTGTGTGTGTGTGTGTGTGTGTGTGTGTGTGTGTGTGTGTGTTCTGTGTGTGTGTGTAGCTGTGTGTGTGTGTGTGTGTGTGTGTCTGTCTGTCTCTGTGTGTGTGAGTAGATGATGACCCAGACCGTGTCGTGAATTTTTTGCAAAATCCACGACTTCGTTTGGGTTGTGGCACCCCCTCCTATGTATTTCCCGTAAAATAAATACAAAGAAGCAAAAACAACCAAATAGCCTTATACAGCACACTACAAGAAAACAAGTATATATCATTAAATTGACCTTTGAAGTCTTCCTAATTTGCCGAAAAAGAGAAAAGTTGTCCGTGTAAAAAAGCCACACGGGGGCTTTTCGACCTGAGCCTCTAGGTGTGCGGTGTAGAATTTTTAAGTATCTTTTTTCTGGTGAGTGGTGGTATTTAATTTATAAATCTAATATTTGTTTCTTCTTCCTTATTCTATCTGAGGTTCTCACATTACTTTCATCAATGCTTTCTCTTTTTAATAATCTCTGTGTGTTTCGTTCCTTAGTTATTTTTTTCTCTTTATCTTTTACTTGCTTTTCTTCATCTACTGATTTAGTAAATTCAGTTTTTAGAAGTTCTCTCGGTGATACTAATTCATTATCAGATAGAATGATTTTAAAGCCAGACCTACCTATTACTTTGTAAATCTGCTTACTAAACTGTTTTCCTCCTTTTTCGAACATCCGCCTCTTTAATTCCTTCCTCACCTTATCGCCAATGCTATACTCATCAATCAGATGGTCTCTTTGAAGAGTCTGTTTATTCTTATCACGGCCGGTAAAAATATCAATCGGTCTGCTTCCTGTTGTAGAATGAACTTTATGATTATAAGCATTGACTAAGTCTTGAATATAACTTACCCAATCAAAATTTCTATTAGTTTCAAATAATAAATCTAACCATCTTCTAATACTCCTTATCACTCTATCAACAACCGCTAAGGCTCTATGGTCGCCTACTTCAACCACATCATGTTTAATACCATTTTGAATAAAATAATCACGAGTTGCTCCTTTGTATTCTCCTCCGCTGTCGGTAGTAATTGATTTCGGTTTATAAGGTATAGACTTTAAAGCATAATATACTTCTTTCGCTGTTTTATTTTTTAATGGAATGATTATTAAAAATCGGGAATGACAATCAATCCAACAAAGCATCCAAGCATAGCCTTTATTCCCCTTTTTGTCCTTTATTTTACTCATGTCCGCCAAATCTAGGAACACTTGGTCTAATGGTTTATCAACCCATATAGTGTTCCATATTTTCGGGTTCTTTTTCTGATAATGAATTTCTAATGACTCTTCTCTTTTTTTCTCTTCAATTTCGTCCATATTATATAATTAATTTTATGTTAAAGTTTTATTATATATTATATATACCAGTAAAAACCAGTAAAAATCAGATAATGCCCGACTTTAAACAAGGAAAGATTTATTGTTTAAGATGTCATGAAAGTGATGATGTGTATATTGGTTCTACTACTCAAACTTTATCTCAACGACTATCCGACCATAGAAGTAGTTATAAATCGTATATGAAAGGAAAGGCGAATTATGTGTCGTCATTTGAAATTATTAAACAACAATCTCATTATATTGAATTAATAGAATTGTTTGAATGTAATAATAAAGATGAACTACACAAAAGAGAAGGAGAAATAATTAGAGAAACAGAATGTATTAATAGAAGAATTGAAGGTCGTGATAGTAAGACATATTATTTAGATAATAAAGAAAAAATAGATACTTATAAGAAAAATCACTATGAAATAAATAAAGAAAAATACAAAGAGAAAAACAATAAATGGAAACTTGAAAATAATGAAAGATGTAGAAATAAAAATAAAGAGTATTATGTAAAAAAAATTGACGAAATAAAAATTAAAAAAAAAGAAATCTATTTGAAAAATAAAAATATTATTCAAGAAAACTCAAAGAAAATTATAGAATGTGAGTGTGGTATTTTGCTATGTGTAGGTGCTAGAAATAAACATAAGAAATCAGTGAGACACATTAATGCACCGATTGGATTATTTACATTTGGACTTTAGAACTTAAGAAACATCCGCGATACATCATTATTTTTTTCTTTCTTAGCACCAGAAGATTGATTATATACTTTTACACTTACACTGCTTGACTTCTTACCTTTTCCTTTTTTTGGCTTAATTTCTTCTTCTTCACTACTCTCACTTTCACTTTCTTCACTTTCTTCAGGCTCTGGTTTCTTACTCTTTTTCTTTTCTCTCTTAGTTTCCGCTTTTGCTCTTTTGATTTTCATGTTAGCCATCTTTTCCGCAATGATATCAGTAAAATCAACCTCATCCTCATCCTCACTCTCACTTTGCTCGGGTGTGTCATCTTGGTCTTTTCCATTAATAATATCGCTCGCCACATTCTTATTTTCTATCTCTGCCAATCTTTGTTCCATATCTTCGTCTTCTTGCTTTACAGCATTTCTATATTGTGCTAATACATTTTTGGCGTGTTCCATTTTTCGTTGTTTCGCTTTTGCTTTTATTCCTTCCACAGCACTACCCCAATTCTTACGACTTGCTTCGGGAGACGGCATTTATACTAAGATTAATATATTTTAGTATTTTTTAAATAAATAATTATTTATATAATCTATGTCGCAATATAAATCCTTACTTGGCTTGTCAGAAATTGCAGTTGATAGTCTAAATATTAAAAACTTAGACCTTACCAACACTAATATTATTGGTTTAAATACAGACAGAGTGCCAGAAGATGAAAACCCTTTAAACCTCTACTATACTGATTTACGATTCGATACAAGATTATCTACCAAATCAACAACAGATGTCAAAGAAGGAAAAAATTTATACTACACAGAGCAACGAGTAAGGGACAACGACGAAGTCAAAGCCTCAACTCAACATAGAAGTAATACTTCCAATCCGCACCAAACCAGTTTATACAATTTGATAGACACAAACATATCCGCACCCTCGGTCGGGCAATACTTAACATATAATGATGTAGATGGTAAATGGAGGAATACCACCATTGGGTCAATTGATACACTCACCGATGTAGTCATAACCACACCAATAGCCAATAATAGTTATCTTACATATAACTCAATAAACTGGGTAAATAAAACTTTTCCGATAAATGTGGATGAATTTGGCAACATTAGTATGGGAGGTAATCTAAATATAACAGGTGTCAATTTACTAAATACCAAAGATGTTGATACTTGGATATCTGAGCACGAAGACAATAATGATAAAGTGTCAGCGGATGGTTCAATTGATACACACAGCGACTGTACAATAACAACACCTACCAATAACCAACTGCTCATTTATAGCACAGGACAATGGAGAAACACAAACTCTCCTTTCGTAAGATTAGATGGTCTTGCCATGATGATAGCGGATTTAAATATGGGAGGATTTAACATAACAAATGTCGGTAATGTTGATGGTGTTGATGTTTCGGCTCTTGATACTTCTGTAGTCAAACTAACAGGAGACCAAACCATAACAGGGAATAAAACATTTACTACTTATGTGGGTGTAAAAGACTCAAATCCATTAAACACTGGCAAGTTATTCTTCAATTACAACAATAATATGGGCTCTATCTATTCGTCGGAGGCGGGTGGTGCAACGGGCTATCCATTATCTTTTGTCGGCTCGTCCATACTTTTTGCTCCAACAACAGGGGGTGGAATGACACTGACAAATAATGTTTTAAATTTTAACAACTCAACAGCAATCAGCGGACTACCCGCACCATTCTATGATGGCGATGCTTCAACGAAAGCATATACCGATACGAAACTAGCAAAGGACGGAACAACGGCTATGACGGGCAGTTTAAATATGGGTGGATTTTCAATAACAAATGTAAATTTGGTTGATGGTATTGATGTTTCGGCTATTGATACCGCAGTCGTCAAACTAACAGGAGACCAAACTATAGCAGGAACCAAAACATTCAGCAACATAATAAATGCTAGTGCGGGGATTGATATGAAAAGCCAAAGTATAACAAATGTTAATCTTGTTGATGGTGTTGATGTTTCTACTCTTGATACTTCGGTCGTAAAACTAACAGGAGACCAAACCATAGCAGGGAATAAAAAATTTACTTCAACAATAGAAGTGCGGGGTGCTACTGCTCCAGCCGCTTTTGATGGTATCGGTATTGCCTTTGATACGGCGACAAATATAGGAGAGATTGTGGCACAAAAAATAGCAACCGCTGGCTATTATCCAATACAAATAACAGGTTCATATGTTGATTTATATGCTGGGGATAATGTAATAGCGACAGCAACGGGCACGACACTATCTTTAAACAACAGAAAAATAACAAACTTAGCCACACCAACAGCAACAACGGACGGGGCTAATAAAACGTATGTGGATACATTAGACGGGCAAAATGTGAAACTAACAGGAAACCAAACCATAGCAGGAATTAAGACATATAGCAGTGGTGTTGAAATAACGGGAAATTCAATCAATTCAACAACAAAGGGCACATTTATCGTTTTCAATTCTACAAGTAATATTGGGTCAATTGCTAGTTTGGATATGAAAACTGCGACATATTACAACTTTGAAATTTCTGCCAAAAAAATAAGTTTTATTATTGACGGGACGATAGTCGGTTGGGTAAATGCTTCGGGGCTAGATTGTAATAGTAGCAAAATAGCCAACCTTGGAACTCCAACTTTAGCGACAGACGGAGCGACAAAAGGGTATGCGGACACATTGGACGGGCAAAATGTAAAACTATCAACAGACCAAACCATAACAGGAAGTAAAACATTCAACGGGGCTAGCACTGTGATAAAATATCTAACTTTAACGAACAATGCCGATTTTAATAATCAAACTATCACTAATGGCGGAAATATAACATATAATGGGGCGAGGATATTAAACCAAAATGGAGGAGACATATTCTTTTCACAGACATCAGGAGATTATCAGTATTTCTTATTTACTCTAAATACTGCTACAAGTGGAACCGCTAACCAACGAGGTTATGTATTCACGAATGTAGCATCTGATGTAAAAGGGGCGGGACTTTATATTTCAAAACTTTTGGATAATAAATCCGCTTCGTCTGATATCGTCCGTTTTAATAATGCGGGCGGTATGCGGTTTTATGGTGCCTTAGATATGAATTCAAACAATATAACAAATGGAGGAACAATAACTGGAACGACAATTACTTCAACCGCTGGTATATCAACAACAACAGCAACCGCGAGTGGATTAATAACGGCTAGTGCGGGTGTATCAACAACAACATTAACAACGAGCGATAAAATAACAACAGCACTTGGTAAGCCGATAATCATAGGCAACTCAACAAAGGGAGTGGGAGCGACAGGTGGTTTAGAAATATACGGAACGGCGAGTAATGTCGCAGGAGCACACTTACAAGCAATAACAACGGCGGATGCTTATCCAACATTTCAATTATTGAATTGGGCACACGACAATGTTAATTTAAGTTTTGATGCTTATTTTGATGGCACGAACTGGAAATCATCTTCTGCGTCATCTAACTTTCTAATTCAAAAAGGTGTAAAACTCGCTTTTTATTATAATTCAGGAACAGCGGTTGGAAACAATATATCTTACACTGAGGCGATTAATATTAATACGTCGGGAGAGTTAGTTTTACCAACAGCATCCAGCGGTAATTTATTAATACGAAAAAGACCCGCTTCTACTAATGACCCGCAACTATTTTTTAAATCGGGAGGATATACGAATTATGCTTCAATAGTTTCTTCTACTGGTTTGCTTCATGCTTGGACTACTTCAAACTCTACTACTGGTGAGCCGTCAGGTAGTTATAATTATATCCCGCTAAATGGTGCTTGGACAAACTCATCGGACAGGAGGCTAAAATCGGATATTAACACATTAGACTGCGGTGATTGTTGCGAGAAACTAATGAAAATAAATTGTTGTTCGTATTATTGGAAAGCAGACGAGAAGAAAGAAAAAAAGAACCACGGATTTATTGCGGACGAAGTCAAAAAAGTATTTCCTGAATTTGTATCCGAAAGTGGGGTAAAAGCAGAGGATGGAGACGGCTACCTTGAAGGCATAACATATACTGACTTTATACCTGTATTAGTCAGTGCTTTTCAACACATGGCGGAAAAGGTAGGTAATCTATCGCAAGCGATAGATTTATTAGAAAAAGAAAATAAAAATCTTATGAATATACTACAAGAAATTAGAGAAAATGTCAAATAATACGACTAGACTTCACAGACCCCCGCCTATTATGGATATGGATGGCGAACTAACTCCAGAATTAAAGTCCCGTGTTCTTGAAGTAGAACTAAAGACTGAGGAAAAAAAAGTAGAGCACGAATTGGAAGATAACTGGAATTGTTGTTGTATAACAAACAGACCAACCGACAGCCGACTTATTAAATACTTATTTCAAATGGGTATCATTATCTCCATAGTCTCGTTAGCGATCGTAAAACTTTCTAACCATAATCTTGATTGTAATCAAACTAATGTCTATGTGGGGCTCATTTCGTTGATGGTCGGTATCGTTTTACCTTCTCCAAGTTCTGGGGGTGGTAAGAAGTAAATTAAAAACCAAAAGAGGATAATCCGATCATATTGTCATAATGTATTTCCTTTGATTTATGAGGCGATAAACTATGTACTGACAGAATTGAACCACACTCACAAGTGATTTTTTTTTGTCTTATTTCTTTATAATAATCTTTTTTCTTTTTTAACAAATATTCTTTATTCCGTTCTCTGTATCCTTTCATGTTCTGTGATAATTGCTCTTTATTTTCTTCGTAGTATCCTTTCATTTTCTGTGTTAAATGTTCTTTATTTTTTTCATAGTATTTTTTCATTTTTTGTATTATTTGTTCTTTGTTATCTTGATAATATTCATCTTTGGTTCTTCTTACTATTATTTTATTTACACAATTTTCTGTTTGTCTAATACATTCACCTTCTCTTTTCTCAAGTTCCATTTTGTTATTAGAAGGAAATTCTTCAATTAATTCAATATAAGCATCATCATATTTGACGATTTCAAAAGAAGAAACATAATTAAATTTTCCATTCATCCAACATTTATATTCTCTTTTATGAGAATAAAGTCTTTTGTATAATGGTTGAGCGGTTGAACCAATATACACCTGATCCGTTTGGTACGCCCTGATAGCATATATTTTACCTTGTTTGTAGTCAGGCATCGTTTTATATCGTTTATTCTCGTTATGTTTAAATAGAATTACATTCATACAAATGAACTTTATACCAGATATCTGAACTAGAACACATTAACGGCAGGGCTTCATCAAAACTAATACACCAATCTGACATTGGCTTATACACACATTTAAATTTACTTTCTACCCCTTGCTTTATACAATAAGCACAACTCTCATTTTTTTTATCGCTTATCCGTGAGTAAAAGTCGCAGGCCATCCGTCCTAACACAGACCAAATAAATAATAATATTAATAACATAATATATTACACAATATATAAACAATGTCGGAGCACAAATACCAAAAGATTATTTTTCTGAGCAATGATTTTGCGGGAGGAAGCAAAACATTTAATAAAAATATCCAAATGTCATTCACACCCACCAAAATGAATGTTAAGTTTATCCACTATATGAACGACCAGACGGAAACCAAAACCAGAATTCTTTATATGGACAGAATTGGAATTATTGGAACATTTGCAGACAGCACCACAGCAAACATTTCAAATCTCGGTTATAATTTGGGTGTCGTCGGATGGACGGACGGACAATATACATTTAAAATCCTTGAAACTGACAGCGGAAATATTGACACAGGAAATTTAGCGGGGCGAATTGTTGTGTGTTTGGAATTCGTAGGCTGATATTTGTTTCAGACTTCGTCTTCAACAAACATCGACACCCGATTTATTTTAAACAATAAAGAAAAAACGATGTTTTAGAATAAGTGAGAGTGCGTAGCACGAAACGAAATTCTAAAATATCATGCTTAAAATAAACAATGTCAAGGTGAAGCCAGTAAAACAAGAGGGTGATGGAAACAAAAAAGCCAAGGGCTACAAATTATTTAACGAACCTTACGCCAATATATTTCTGCTTGCTCGTAAGAAGAGCGGGAAAACAACAGCACTCTTTGAAATACTGAAACGGACAACAGAAACAAAGACCCGTATTGTCATTATTGCTTCAACAATACACAAGGACTACATTTATAAAGCAATGGTAAAGCACTTTAAGAACAGAGGCAACCCAATGGCGATTTATACCTTTCTTAAATCAGATGGTGTGAATGTCATTGATTATGAACTTGACAAACTGAACAGACAGGACGAGCAACATGAAGGAGAAGTAAATCAGGACAAAGAGGAAATAGAGAAACCACAATTTTTATACTTTGGAAAGGAAAAGAAAAAGGAAGAAGGAGGTGAGAAGAAAGAACGACCAAGTAAGTATATTACGCCAGAGGTTGTTTTTGTTTTGGACGATTTAGGAAGTGGATTAAGAGACAAGTCCGTAAGTGATTTGTTAAAAAAGAACAGGCACTATAAAAGTAAGGTGATTATGTCAAGCCAGTATTTGAACGACTTACGGCCAGAAGCCATTAAGCAGTTAGATTATTTATTAATCTTTCCGGGCCAGTCTCAGGACAAAATGGAACTAGTGTATAAACACTTAGACTTATCTTTTGACTTTGATTACTTTCTTCAAAAATATCACGAGGCTACAAAGGATAGATTTAATTTTCTTTATGTCTCAAGTGTTGATGATGAGTTAAGAAAAAAATTTTGCTTATCGCATGAAATAATTATTTTTGTAATTATTTTTTTATTTTTGCTGAAAGATTTTTTAAAATCTTTCTATTATATATTCATCTATCTTTTATGGTAGTTAAAACAACTCGTGTTGAAGTCATTCCAACAATCGGCAAACGAACTATTAACTCAAGCACAAACATGGCTGGAGGTAAAAAGAAGACTGGTCGCAAGAAGAAGCAAGGAGGCAAGGGACAAGCAGGTGGTAAAATCAACTGGCAAAAAGTTGGCAAAACGGTCTTTGCCGTTGATAAATTTCTTCGCGGTAATAAGTTAATCTCAAGGACTGCGGGAGCATTAAGTAGTGTCGGGGTGCCTTACGCAGGTAGTGTTGGTGCTGTAGCATCAAGACTGGGATATGGTAAGCAGAGAGGACGTGGAGCACTCAAATTCTAAAGATATTTTGTTCTGACTTCGTCATCACACTATCGCTTCGCGATAGTTCGCCCTACGGGCAGAACAAACATCGATGACTATTATTTTTTTCAAAAATAAAAAACGATGTTTTAGAATAAGCGAGAATGCGAAGCATGAAGCGCCATTCTAAAATATCAAAGGTAAGACCCCCGCGGGTTTATAGGAATAAGAGCGGTAAGCCGTATATTATCCAGAAGGGTAAAAAATATTATCTTAATTTCGGTAAAAAGACAAATGATATGAGCACACTTCAAATTGTTAAACTTTTTATGAAATATCTAAATCGGCCAAAGACAAGACGGATACCTAAGCGAAAGAAGACTTGCG
>WBZZ01004953.1:0-27004 GCA_019918135.1 Paulinella micropora
CATACATACACATACATACTAAGCTTCAGAGACAGGTACATACATACATACATACATACATACATACATACATCGTATCATATTTTGGCGAAACCTTCGCGGTATTTGCGGTATTATTATTATTACTATTATTATTATTATCATTATTATTATTATTATTATTATTATTATTATTATTATTATTATTATTATTTTGGACACCGTGATAGCCCAGTGGTCAAGTTCTACCATCTGGGCCCTGTCGCCAGTTCGATTCCCGTCGGTGCCACCAGTATTTTCATTGAACATACCGGTCTATTTCTGGACCAGTATTTTCATTGAACATACCGGCCCGTCTGGAAGTGTTGGAACTGCCCTTGCGGGGGTGTCATTAGAGCTTATCGTCAATTCTTCGTACTCCCCTCACGGGTGAGACGATGGAGGCGCATGTGCAGAAATGCATCAGCCATTGACAGAGAAGCACTATTATTATTATTATTATTATTATTATTATTATTATTATTATTATTATTATTATGGAGGGGTGCACAGTATGGCACCCCACGGGAAGAGGAGGTGGTTGGGCCTCTTCCCACTGGTTTCGAGGCTATGTCGTTGTGTTGGCTCCGAGGCTATGTTGTTGTGTTGGTTCCGAGGCTATGTTGTTGTGTTTGTTCCGAGGCTCTGTTGTTGTGTGGGTTCCGAGGCTATGTCGATGTGGGTTCCGAGGCTATGTTGTTGTGTTGGTTCCGAGGCCATGTCGTTGTGTTGTTTTTTATAAGACATACACCACGTGGGATCAAAGGAGTATTTACATTCCGCGATCTAGGGGTGGTGACGGGTTTCGAGGCGTCCCGGATACTTACCACAAAACGTCCTCATGCGCTGGCAGACCGCATGAAATGTCTGCTACCCCTGTGAGTACCTCCATGCGGGACCTACCCAGTCTCGTGGAGCTCTCATGCGGGGAAGATCAATCATTTGTAGTTGATTTCCTGCAAGGTACCCGACACTGTGCGGGTAGTAGGGACTTCCTTTTGGGGCCTTCTATGCAGGATGGTTAGAGTCACTCTTCCCTCCCCAACATACTCACTGTAGTCCCTGTTGGGTCGAGGGATGGAGGCGCATGGCCCTCGGGCTCAGCCATGACAGATCAACATATATATGTATATATATTATTATTATTATTATTATTATTATTATTATTATTATTATTATTATTATTATTATTATTATTATCATTATTATTATTATCATTATTATTATTATTATTATTATTATTATTATTATTATTATTATTATTATTATTATTATTATTATTATTATTATTATTAGTAAATCTGCCTTGGAGTGTTGACTGTGACATATTTGAGGGAAATCCCGATGAAAAAACCTAGTCACACTTGCTAAACAGAGTTCCAGCCCAATGGCCTCAAGGCGTTAAACTGTGACGCCAACTCATAACCCTTTGGTGGTAGATGCTGGGGAGGAGGGTCGTTGCGCGCGTAAAAGATCTTAAACTCCGCATATGCTGGTTGATAGCCCAGGACCCAGCAGACACCAGATTGTGATGGGTGGGGTTTCGAGGCAGCTCTAGCAACCGCGCTTGGTGTATGCACTTGCACATTCGGTGACGTCTTGCAAGAGGTTGCTGGGACTGCGGAATAACCTCGGCTTAGTGCAGTCTTGCCCTCAGGAGCTCCATCGGTGGCCCCGATCATCAGGCGAGAGACTGACACGGGGGGGTGGAGGACCTCGAACAAGGGTATTGGAGGCTTATGTCCGTTGAGGATATGCCATTAGCTGCATCAGTACGCCTCAGATATAGTATTATTATTATTATTATTATTATGGAGGGGTGCACAGTATGGCACCCCACGGGAAGAGGAGGTGTTTGGGCCTCTTCCCACTGGTTCCGAGGCTATGTCGTTGTGTTGGTTCCGAGGCTATGTCGTTGTGTTGTTTTTATAAGACGTACACCACGTGGGGTCAAAGGGGTACATACATTCCGCGATCAAGGGGTGGTGACGGGTTTCGAGGCGTCCCAGACATTTACCACAAAACGTCCTCATGCGCTGGTAGACCGCATGAAATGTCTGCTACCCCCTTGAGTACTTCCATTTGACTTATGCCCAGTCTTGTGGAACTCTCTCATAGGGAACATCAATCATTTACAGTTGATTCCCTGCAAGGTATCCGACATGCCGGGCGGGTAGCTATTCAGGGATGGTTAGAGTCACTCTTCCCTCCCCAACAGTCACTGTGTGACTGTTGGGTCGAGGGATGGAGGCGCATGGTCCTTGGACTCAGTGACAGCCATGACAGATCAATACACTAAAATCATTATTATTATTATTATTATTATTATTATTATTATTATTATTATTATTATTACTATTATTATTATTATTATTATTATTATTAGGGAGTACATAGGCCATCGGTCCTTTCCATGGGCTGATTGGTATAAAGCTCCTAGAGTAATGTTCTATGCCGTCACTTCCTTTATTCCACCGATTGGTGTGGAGACTTTCCTTATGGAATGGAGGACTGGATGCACATGGCCTTTTGGCTCAGCAATTGGCAGGAGATACACTATTGTTATTATTATTATTATTATTATTATTATTATTGTTATTGTTATTGTTATTGTTATTCTTATTCTTATTCCTGGAAACTTACCGCATTTTCGCCGCCCGTCCTACAACAATATCAAGTACGTATTTATGTTACTGTACGTATACATATACAACTATACTGATACATATATTCTGGTTTCTCTAATGTGGCTTTCTTATGCAATAGGGCCAGGAAGGAAATAGTGAGGCAAAAGAAGGGACAGAAAAGGCAATACTGAAGGACAGAAAAGGCAATAGTGAGGCAGCAGCTGGGACCGAAAGGCAATAGTGAGGCAGCAGCTGGGACCGAAAGGCAATAGTGAGGCAAGAGGGACAGACAGGCAATAGTGAGGCAACAGGAGGACAAGAAAGGCAATATTGAGGCAACAAGAGGTACAGAAAGGCTGCTTATGGGTGAGGCAACAGGACAATAAGCAAGTATTTGTTTGCTTGGTTTTGCTTGCGCAGTTGCAGCTGCCTCTGGTGAATGACCCCATCCTTGCTTTCGAGATCTCACCCCACGCTTTCGAGATCTCAACCAGCGATTTCTCGCCTTCTCCCACCCCACCACCCAGCGGTCTGTACCTCTCCACTGCCCCCACCGTTGCGATTATGCCCTCTCAACTGCCCAGCCATTTGCTAGTATGTCTTCTCCACTGCCCCACTACTGCCATTATCTCCTCTCCACTGCCCCACTACCATTATCTCCTCTCTACTGCCCCACTACTGCCTTTATCTCCTCTCCACTGCCCCACTACTGCCACTTTGTCCTCTCCACTGCCCCACTCCGCTACCTCGATTTTCTCATCTATTATAATTGTCTCATTATTACCTCAATTTCCCAATATATTGCTTCGGTTGTCTCATCCGTTGCCTTGATTATCCCATGCACTACCTGCATTGTCTCATATATTGCCTTTTCTTCCCATTTCATTGCCTCGATTGTCTCATCTATTTCCTTGATAGCCCCGTATGGATTGCCTGCCTTGTCTTGGTAGTGTTCTTTCCTTCTCCCTGTGCCTCCTTAGAGCACAGCCGAGAAAACTTGAACCGTTTTCCTTCAGGTTTTTTTAATCTATCCATCTATCTATCTATCTATCTATCTATCTATCTATCTATCTATCTAATGGTATCTGTCTGTTTCTCTATCCACCTGCCAACCCATGTATCCACCTGCCCACCTATCTACCTATAACGTATATATGCATGCGGCAGGCATCGAGGTATGTAGGTTTATATGTATGTATGTCCATGTGTATAGGTGATTTTTATTCCGTGCACGTTACCTCAGCATCATCATCCTCTTCCTTCGCCTCTACTTCTTCTTCTTCTTCTTCTTCTTCTTCTTCCTCCTCCTCCTCCTCCTCCTCCTCCTCCTCTTCCTCCTCTTGCTCGTCCTCCCTCTCCTCCTCCGCCTCCTCTTCCCTTTCTCCGTACGCTCCTATTCGTTTTCTAACCTTTCCACCTTCTAACTCCTCTTCCTCCTCTTCCTCTTCTTTCTCCTCCTCTTCCTCCCGCTCTTCATTCTCTTTCCCTTCTCTTTCCTCTTCCTTCACTCCTATTCGTCGTTTAACCTCTCCACCGTCTAACTTCTCTTCCTCCTCTTCCTCCTCTTCCTCTTCTTTCTCCTCCTCTTCCTCCTCCTCTTCCTTCTCTTTCCCTTCTCTTTCCTCTTCCTTCACTCCTATTCGTCGTTTAACTTCTCCTCCCCAGTAGTATAGGGTGCCACTTTGGCACACTTTTTGGATACATACAGACTAAGCGACGAAACGGCTCTATCGGCTCTCCTGTTCGTCGTCTTATTATTATCATTAAATTACCTTTTTCGTAGTCTTGTCGTAGATTGCCAGCAATTCTCCAACCTGCCACACACAAGTATGGCATAAGTAAATTTCATTGCAAGCAGGAGGGCTTTCGCCCATTTTTGTTTTGTTTTTCTTTTTTGTTGAAATAGAAATACACACTAGTTTATACTCCTATGTGCAAAAGGAGTTTTTCAAATAGTGGTTATGACCACTACTCTACAAGGGAATATTGTTTCGGACAGCATTGAACAAATCATTTACACTTGAGACTTCCATTACATTTTTGTTGTTCTCTTCGTCATATGCGAGGTATTTGATGAGGGCTTTATTGAATGACAGCCCCTCTTCATCAATGCCAGCAAAAATTTTATCTTGTATGGCAAGTCCGTATTCATTTCTGAATTCTTTCCGCCAACTATAAAATGCTTTCAGTTCTTTTTCTTTTTTTACTTGTTTAATTCTTCTCTTTTGTTTCACCAATCTGTCCTTTTCAATGATTTTGTTTTCCTTTTCTAACCTCTTGAGCACGACATTAATTGCGGACAACTTTACCAAGTCTGGCTGTTTTTTTCAACAAGTAAATCAATTTCTCTGTCAATTTTATTTACTCTTTCTTCTGTAATTATTTTATCTTTCTTCAATCTATCTTTCCCTATTTTACTTGCTTCAAAAATTTCCAGCCAGTCTTCTTTTGTTCTCTGTTCCTTCGTGATAAGGCTTTCACTCATTACGAAATTTTGCGATTATGCGACAACGCATCGTCGCATCGTCGCATCGTCGCAACATAAGGCTCTGGTAAAACTTCAATGTGTTCAAAATGCCACTCCGCCTCATTTTTTCGTATCTGGTTTGTAAAAAGCCATCAAGTATTACCACTTTTTCCTTCACTGCGAATTTTTTCCTTCCATTTTCAATCGTTGCCACTTTTTCCTGTGTGAATTCGCTTAAAATACTCAGCACCACCAAAAAAAACAACCTCGTGCTTTTTTCGCATTCTTGGTCTTTCTCAGAAAGCAAAAAGTGCTTTTGCAAAAAGACCGAACCCCTTGATGTTTATGTTGCTGTAGGTGCAATGTCAGATGAGAAAGACGACGACAAAGTAAGTATGCTTTATGTTTCCTCTTTATGAGAATGTGTGTTTGTAAAAGGAGGGGGAACAAGATGCAGACCCTGCTGTTGAGGTAATAAACTCTTTCTGTCGTTTGTTTTTTATTGTATGTCTCATTAGGAACTTGCACAAGGAGTTGATGATGTACAGATTGATGATATGCCAGCTTCAATAAGGCCTAGGGGTAGCAAAAAAGGAGCGAAAAAAAGAGGGAGGAGACAGGGAAGTGGAGTTGCTGTTGTTCGGTTGGATGATTTTCATGTCATAATTGACCGAAATGCTGGCGAGGCAGAATTTTATGCCAATGCAGTGCCGAATTCTATTCCAGTTGTGTTGTGGGGTTTTCGCACCCTTCCTGAGGTGATGAATTACTACGTAATTGTGTTGATTCAAGATGGAGGAACTCAAGCAATAATGGCAAGGTCGTGGCCAAATGTGGCCGATCTCGTAACTCATTTCGGCAGAGTCGTAAAAACTATTTACAATGCAAGGTTTGTTCGTAATTAAAGGTCTAATATTTCTTTAGCCTTCCTTTCTCTCTTACTTGTCCGTATGTTCTCCGGTTTAATCTCTAATGATTTTAATAAATTAATATTTTTTTTCTGTTTAGTCAATTCTTTAACTTTATCAGCCAACTGCTCCTTCGGTTCTTCTTCTTTATGGTGCTCTTCAGCATTAGTCTTTAATAATTCTGACGGTCTTACTAAGTCTTCTTCTGATAGGATAACTTTGAAGCCTTTCCGGCCCTTAACCTTGAATATAGTTTTACTGAATTGCTTGTCCCCTTTAGAAAAAATAGTTCTTTCTAATTCCTTTCTTACTCTAGTTCCTTTAGGGAATTCATTAATTAAAGGATTTCTGTAGATTTCCTGAGTGTTTTTTTCGGTTCCTTCAAAAACATTAATTGGTACAGCCTTTATTGTTGTATGATATGTTTTATTATAAGCATCAACAACCTCATGAATAATAGGAACCCATTGAAAATTTTCATTAAATTCCCATATCAAGTTTAATTCATTTCGTATTGTTCTAATAAACCTATCAATTATGCCCATTGTTCTGTGATCGCCTACTTGGACAATTCTATGTTCAATATTATTTTGTCTGAAATATTCACTGACTTGTCCCTTAAACTCACCGCCATTATCTGAAGTAATTCTTTCAGGAACTTTTTTAGTAAATATTTTTTTTAACCCTTCCAAAACATAGCCTGTAGTTTTATTTTTAATTGGTTCAATCCACCCACGACGGCTATAGACATCTATAGCAACTAATCCAAAATTATAGTTAGCATTACCTTTCTTTGTCGCAACCTTTGACATATCCATTAAATCAATAAATACTTGACTTAGTGGTTTTGCTTCTGGTGATGTTATTGTGTTCCATATCTTAGCGGGCTTTGATTGAAAATGTATCTCTGCAACTTCTTCAAGTTTTTCTTTTCTCTCAGTCTGCTCAGGAGTTTCTTGTTGTTGTTGCTGATTTGTGTGCTTATTATCCATGATATATTATTAAAATTTTAAGAAACATTTTTCAATATCATTATTTTTTTCTTTCTTAGCACCACCAGAAGATTGATTATATACTTTTACAATTACACTGCTTGACTTTTTACCCTTACTTTTCTTTACATGTTCTTCTTCACTTTCTTCACTTTCGCTTTCGCTCTCATCAGGCTCAGGCTCTGTTTTCTTAATAGTCTTTTTCTTTGTTCTCTTAGTTTCTACCTTCGCTCTTTTAATTTTCATCTTAGCCATCTTTTCAGCGATAATGTCGGTAAAATCACATTCCTCATCGCTCTCACTGCTTTCTTCTGGTGTATCATCTTGGTCTTTTCCATTAACGATATCACTAGCAACACCCATTTCGGCCATGCGGTTTATCTTTTCCTCCATCTCTTCATCATCACCAACATAAGCATTTCTACATTTTGCTAATTTCTCTTTCGCTATTTCAACCTTATGATGCTTTTTACTCTTAATACTTTCCACAGCCTTACCCCAATTCTTACGACTTGCTTCAGCGGACGGCATTCTATACTAAGATTAATATATTTTAGTATTTTTTAATAATTATTAATATAAAATGTCGCAATATAAATCTTTACTAGGTTTATCAGAAATAGCAGTTGATAGTCTAGATATTAAAAACTTAGACCTTACCAACACAAACATAGTGGGCTTATACACAGATAGGGTGCCAGAAGATGCTGATCCCGTAAATCTTTATTACACCGACGGACGATTTGATGCGAGGTTGGCTTTAAAATCAACAACGGACTTAAAAGAAGGCACTAATCTATACTATACTGATGGTAGGTTTGATGCGCGACTAACCACTAAATCAACCACTAACCTAGCCGAAGGCACCAATTTATATTATACTAATGCTAGGTTTGACACTCAATTAGCAACAAAGAGCACATCCAACTTAACCGAAGGAACTAACTTATACTACACCACAGCAAGGGCTAATACAGATTTTGACACAAGGATAGCAACTAAATCAATAGATGCTTTAAGTGATGTAATCATAACAGGCACACCCGCCGATAACCAACTACTCATTTATAGCACAGGTAAATGGCGAAATGTTGCTTGACCTTTTCTAAGATTGGATGGTCTCGCTATGATGTTTGGAGATTTAAATATGGGGGGTTTTAATGTAGCAAATGTCGGTAATGTTGATGGTGTTGATGTTTCGGCTCTTGACACTGCAGTCGTTAAACTAACGGGAGACCAAACCATAACAGGGAATAAAACATTTACTACTTATGTGGCCGTAAAAGACTCAAATCCATTAAACACAGGCAAATTATTCTTCAATTACAACAATAATATGGGTTCTATCTATTCGTCGGAGGCAGGTGGAGCAACGGGCTATCCATTATCTTTTGTAGGCTCGTCCATACTTTTTGCTCCAACAACAGGTGGTGGAATGACATTGACAAATAATGTTTTAAATTTTAACAGTACGACAGCAATCAGCGGACTGCCCGCACCATTCTATGACGGCGATGCTTCAACAAAAGCATATACCGATACGAAACTAGCAAAGGACGGCACAACGGCTATGACGGGCAGTTTAAATATGGGAGGATTTAACATAACAAATGTTGGTAATGTTGATGGTATTGATGTATCCACCCTTGATACCGCAGTAGTCAAACTAACAGGAGACCAAACCATAGCAGGAACCAAAACATTCAGCAACATAATAAATGCTAGTGCGGGGATTGATATGAAAAGCCAAAGTATAACAAATGTTAATCTTGTTGATGGTGTTGATGTTTCTACTCTTGATACTTCGGCCGTAAAACTAACAGGAGACCAAACCATAGCAGGGAATAAAAAATTTACTTCAACAATAGAAGTGCGGGGTGCTACTGCTCCAACCGCTTTTGATGGTATCGGTATTGCCTTTGATACGGCAACAAATATAGGAGAGATTGTGGCACAAAAAATAGCAACCGCGGGCTATTATCCAATACAAATAACAGGGTCATATGTTGAGTTATATTCGGGTAATAATGTAATTATAACCGCAACTGGCACTACACTATCTTTGAATAACAGAAAAATAACGAACTTAGCCACACCAACAGCGACAACAGACGCAACAACGAAAAGTTATGTTGATACAAAAGACGGGCAAAATGTGAAACTAACAGGAAACCAAACAATAGCAGGAATTAAGACATTTAGCAGTGCCCTTGAAATAACAGGAAATTCAACGAATGCGACAACAAAAGGAACTTTCGTGGTTTTTAACTCCACAGCCAATATAGGAACTATCGGATGCCTTGATATGGGCACGGGTGTAAATTATAACTTTGAAATAAATGCGAAAAAAATAAGTTTCATTATTGATGGAGCGATAGTCGGTTGGGTAAATGCTTCGGGGCTAGATTGTAATAGTAGCAAAATAGCCAACCTTGGAACTCCGACATTATCAACAGACGGGGCGAATAAAACATATGTAGATACATTGGACGGGCAAAATGTAAAACTATCAACAGACCAAACCATAACAGGAAGTAAAACATTTAATGGTGCGAGCACCGTGGTAAAATATCTAACTTTAACGAACAATGCCGATTTTAATAATCAAACTATCACTAATGGTGGAAATATAACATATAATGGTGCGAGGATATTAAACCAAAATGGAGGTGATATATTCTTTTCACAGACATCAGGCGATTACCAATATTTCTTATTTACTCTAAATACCGCTACAAGTGGAACCGCGAACCAAAGAGGTTATGTATTCACGAATGTAGCATCTGATGTAAAAGGGGCGGGACTTTATATTTCAAAACTTTTGGATAATAAAAGTGCTTCGTCTGACATTGTCCGTTTTAACAATGCGGGCGGTATGCGGTTTTATGGAGCCTTAGATATGAACAGCAACAACATAACGAGTGGTGGAACAATAACAGGAACTACATTAACGGCAACCGCGGGGATATCAACAACAACATTAACAACAACCGACAATATAGTAGTAGGAGCGGGTAAAAGTGTGATTATTGATAGAAGTGCTGTTGCTAATAATAAACTGGTTTTATATGATAGTGGAACACCTTCAACAACTGGATTTTATGGATTTGGTATTGCTAGTAATACATTAATTTATAATGTTAATGCTTCAACGGATAGCCACGTATTTTACTATGCTGCAACAAATGAATTATTTAGAATTAACAACACAGCAATCACTGCTTCAAAGGCAATAACGGCAAATGCGGGGATATCAACAACGACATTGGCAACGAGCGATAAAATAACAACAGCATCTGGTAAGCCAATAATCATAGGCAATACAACAAAGGGCACGGGTGCGACAGGAGGATTAGAATTATACGGAACAGCGAGTAATATAGGAGGGGCACACTTACAAGCAATAACAACGGCGGATGCTTATCCAACATTCCAATTAATGAATTGGGCACACGACAATATAGGCATAAGTTTTGATGCTTATTATGACGGCTCAAACTAGAAATCAAGTAATTCTGGCTCAAACTTTCAAATATACAAAATCTCAAACAAACTTGCTTTTTATTACAATAGTGGAACAACAGCGGGAAATAATATAACTTGGAACGAGGCGATTAACATTAATACATCGGGAGAGTTAGTTTTACCAACAACTTCAAGCGGTAATTTATTAATACGAAAAAGACCAACTTACACTAACGACCCGCTACTACATTTTAAATCAGGAGGATATACGAATTATGGAGTGCTTACATCAGCAACTGGTTTGCTCCACGCTTGGACTACTTCAAATACCAACAGCGAGCCGTCTGGTAGTTATAATTATATTCCGCTAAATGGTGCTTGGACAAACTCCTCGGACAGGAGGCTAAAATCAGATATTAACACATTAGACTGCGGGGATTGTTGTGAGAAACTAATGAAGATAAATTGTTGTTCGTATTATTGGAAATCAGATGAGAAGAAAGAAAAAAAAGGCCACGGATTTATTGCGGACGAAGTCAAAAAAGTATTTCCTGAATTTGTATCTGAAAGTGGGGTAAAAGCAGAGGATGGAGACGGCTACCTTGAAGGCATAACATATACTGACTTTATACCTGTATTAGTCAGTGCTTTTCAACACATGGCGGATAATCTCGGACATTTCCGAGATAGGGTGATTAATTTAGAAAAAGAAAATAAAACTTTACTTAATATATTACAAGACCAAACCAACCAATTAGCAGAAATACGAGCAGTCGTTTTTTCAAATGTCCAGCAATAATACAACTAGACTTCATAGGCCACCGCCAGTCATTGAAATAGACGGCGAACTAACTCCAGAAATAAAAAATCG
This sequence comes from Paulinella micropora, assembly GCA_019918135.1. NCBI lineage: Eukaryota > Cercozoa > Imbricatea > Euglyphida > Paulinellidae > Paulinella > Paulinella micropora. The sequence goes on from WBZZ01004953.1 coordinate 11,349, forward strand.
TGTTTTAGACATTTCATTGAAGAATGAGGAAAAAAAAGTAGAGCACGAATTGGAAGATAACTGGAATTGTTGTTGTATAACAAACAGACCGACAGACAGCCGACTTATTAAATACTTATTTCAAATGGGTATCATTATATCCATCATCACCCTTTGTATCGTAAGGCTATCTGAAAAGAACTTACCTTGTGAGGTCGCTAATACTTATGTCGGTATTTTAACACTTTTGATTGGGATATGCCTTCCATCACCTTCTTCAAAGAAATGAACACTCGTATATATGTGTCATATACCAAGAAGCATCACTACCCGAACACATTAAAGGCATTGCTTCATCAAAACTAACACACCAATCTGACATTGGTTTGTAAATACATTTAAATTTGGTATCTATACCTTTTTGAATACAATAAACACAACTTATATTCTTTTTTCACTTATCCTTGAGTAAAAGTCGCAGGCAGTCCGCGAAAATATTTTGATTATTAAAAAGTTTATGAGTAGTAATATAACCATGACTGACTATAAATACCAAAAGATTATTTTTCTGAGCAATGATTTTGCGGGAGGAAGCAAAACATTTAATAAGAATATCCAAATGTCATTCACACCCACCAAAATGAATGTTAAGTTTATCCACTATATGAACGACCAGACCGAAACCAAAACCAGAATTCTTTACATGGATAGAATTGGAATTATTGGAACATTCGCGGATAGTAATATAGCAAACATTTCAAATCTCGGTTATAATTTGGGTGTTGTAGGATGGACTGACGGCCAATATACATTTAAAATCCTTGAAACTGACAGCGGAAATATTGACACAGGAAATTTAGCGGGGCGAATTGTTGTGTGTTTGGAATTCGTAGGGTAGAATATAGGATGGAGAAAATAAACAATGTCAAGGTGAAGCCAGTAAAACAAGAGGGTGATGGAAACAAAAAAGCAAAAGGTTATAAATTGTTTAATGAGCCGTATGCAAACATATTTCTACTTGCTAGAAAGAAGAGCGGGAAAACAACAGCACTCTTTGAAATACTGAAACGGACAACAGACAGAAAAACCCGTATCGTTATTATCGCTTCAACAATCCACAAGGACTACATTTATAAAGCAATGGTAAAGCACTTTAAGAACAGAGGCAACCCGATGGCAATTTATACCTTTCTCAAATCAGACGGGGTGAATGTCATTGATTACGAATTAGACAAACTGAACAAACCAGACGAAGAGCACGAAGGCGAAGTAAAACAGGATGAAGAAGAAATAGAGAAACCACAATTTTTATACTTTGGAAAAGAAAAGAAACAGATAAAGGAGGCACCGAAAGAAAGACCAAGTAAGTATATTTCGCCAGAGGTTGTTTTTGTTTTGGATGATTTAGGAAGTGGATTAAGAGACAAGTCCGTAAGCGATTTGTTAAAAAAGAACAGACACTATAAATCAAAGGTTATTATGTCTAGTCAGTATTTGAACGACCTACGACCAGAAGCAATTAAGCAGTTAGATTATCTATTAATCTTTCCAAGCCAGTCTCAGGATAAAATGGAACTCGTGTATAAACACTTAGACTTATCTTTTGATTTTGATTACTTTCTTCAAAAGTATCACGAGGCGACGAAAGAGAGATTTAATTTTCTTTATGTTTCAAATGTTGATGATGAGTTAAGAAAAAACTTTGCTTACAGATTAAAATAATATTTTTAGAATTAATAAATATTTTTTCATAGTATAATGGTAGTTAAAACAACTCGTGTTGAAGTTATTCCAACAATCGGCAAACGAACTATTAACTCAAGCACAATGGCTGGATTTAAAAAGAAAACAGGGAGGAAGAAGGGCAAGGGGCAGGCTGGCGGTAAAATTAACTGGGCTCGTGTTGGTAAGACGGCAATGGCAGTGAATAAATTTCTTCGTGATAACAAGATTATTTCAAAGACTGCGAATGCCCTTGGTGATGTCGGAGTACCATATGCATCTCGTATCGGGTCTACTGCCGCGAAACTTGGATATGGTAGGCAGAGCGGACGTGGTGCCTTAAAGTTTTGAAAAGATAATTGTTTGAAATTATGTATAAATATTTTTTTGTTTTATATAATGAAAACGAAGAAACAGAAATTAAGACCCCCGCGGGTTTATAGAAACAAAAGCGGGAAGCCGTATATTATCCAGAAGGGTAAAAAATATTATCTTAATTTTGGCAAGAAAACAAATGATATGAGCACACTTCAAATCGTTAAACTTTTTATGAAATACTTAAGCCCCCAATCTCGGACACGTCCGAGATTACCGACACGTCGGAGATTGGGATCGGAAGCAAAGCGGTCACCTAAGCGGGGTATCTCAATGAGATTGGAGACTTAAGGAAAGTCCAGAGTCTGTCTGAGATTGAGCAGAATACGAGAACAGCCATTAATGACCACTTAGACAAACTTAAGAAGGAGAAATACGAAAAGATTGATGAGATAGACCAAAAAGAGAAAAAAGCACAGGCGGATGCTGAAGAAGAAAAGAAGAGGCAAGAAAGAAAAGACATAGCCGATGCTAAGGAAAGGCAGGATGAGTTAGCAAGGATACACCGCAATGAACTATCCGATATCAAGGAACGACAAGAACAAAAAGACAGAGAACTAAGAAGGCAGCAAAAACTCATAGAGGATTTACAATACGAACAGCAAAGGAACCAAAGATTGGCTATTATGCCACCGCCACAGCAGTATCAATATATCATGCCACAACAACAGGGACAACCACAAGCCCCACCACAACAGGGACAACCACAAGCACCGCCACAAGCACCAGCCTTACCTGATTTAGGAGATGAAGCACCATTGAAAACAAAAGAGCAATATGAGGAAGAAAAAAAGCAAAAGCAGAAAGATATTGAAACACTGAAATTAGCAGGATATACAGATAAATTCATTAAAAAGATGAGTCTCAAAGACTTACAAAAAGCCAGTCAAGATATTCAGATGGCTATAGCCACAGCGACATCTTTAGAAGAACAGAAAAAGTTAGCAGAAGAATATAAAGAAAAACTTGAAAAGGAAAAAAAGAAAGTGGAAGAAAAGGGTAAGCATCTTGAAAATTTACAAATTAATCAATTTTTAATCTCTGGATTTTCAAAAACTTATCACCCAACCATTACCATAAAAGAGTTAGCACATGCTTTAAAAAAGAGACTAGATAGTGATGGTCATAACAAATTAAATTACAAAGACACTTCAAAGTGGATAATTAACATGATTAAAAGGTTTAATATTGATGTTGGAAGTGAGGTGAAAAACGTAAAAAGAAAAGTGGCGGATTATGCTAGATATGAAGAGTATATGGGTATTACTGAACAAAAAGGTAGTGGAGCGAAGACATTAAATGAATTAATTGATAAGGTATTTTCAATAGCGAAAATAAAAAAATACTTAGCCCGCAAAGATTGGAAACACACAATGAACAAACATGATTTTGTAAATACTCTAACTAACAAAATGACAATAGACCCAAATGTAGATAAACAAGTTTCAGCGGATTTAAATGTTGATGAAGGGATGCCCCAACCGCTACCACCGCCACCAGAGCCAGCAGTGGATACGACTACACCGCCAGACCGAACACCACAGCAACCAGAGACAGAGCAAGAGCAACAGCAACCAGAGCCAGAGCCACAGCCAGAGCAAGTCCCATTACAAGGTGAGGGTCGCGGTTTAATGACTAATGAAATAGATGACATAATGAAAAAATATGGATGGTATCTCGGAGCAATAGCCAGTGATGAAATCTACAAACTAAATCCAGAAAAAAGAAAGCGATACGGATTTATTATGAATTTGGACAATCACAAACAAGCGGGGTCTCATTGGATTGCTATATGGGTAAGTCTAGATAAAGACAGGAGTGTTGAAGTGTATGACCCATTAGCACTTTACCAACCAACGGAAGACTTTCAGCAACAAATGAAAAGGCTAATAGATAAAAGCCACCCCGATAGTTATTTGTTAATGAAGGTTAATCAAGTAAAACAACAATCCAACACCTCAGACACGTGCGGTTGGCATAGTATGAGATTTTTAATGGAGCGGGCGAAAGGCAACCGATTTAAGTTTAGTTCGGGTTTCACAGACCTAAAAGAAGAAGAAGCGGAAAAGTTGAAAGCACAGAATGGATATGGTAATTTTGATACTTTTATTTGAAATATTATTTGTATGATATATCATGGATTACAAAGGGGGCAGGTCAAGTGGTATCTATTACATAAATAGTAAAAACAGAATAACAGGCACAGATAGCGACTTTACACACGAAATAAACTTAAAATCACTGGACAATCCCACACATTGTAAAATTCTTCATATCTATGTGCCGAAGTCGTATTACTCCGTAGCCTCTCCATATAATACTTTTACATTATCCGAAGACGGATATGAGGCTTTAATTACAATACCTGAGGGAAACTACACAATGAACAATCTAAAAAATAAGTTGTCGGAGGTGCTAACCGCAGATAGCCCAAATAATTATACTTATGTTGTATCCAGTAATAATACCAACATAGAACCAGAGGACGGCAAATTGACATTCAGTGTGTCAGAGAATAAAGGTATTCAACCGCGGTTTATATTTGATAATGATACCCGTATTCACGAAGTAATGGGGTTTGATAGAAATTCCACATATTTCTTTGCCAATGATTTTATTAAATCACCAAATGTAATTATTCTAACTGGCGAAAAAACTCTGTATCTTCAATCGGACTTAGTTGGTGAAGGAGATAATCACGTGCTACAAGAAATATACACAGCAAACGAAATTCCTTTCGGCTCTGTCATTTATGATGGAAGCGGGTCTGAGTATGGAAAAACATTGTCCGCTAGTTCAAACAATGTGTTTAGGTTTTACTTGACGGACGAAAACGACCAAGCAATTAATCTTAATGGTTTGGGTATTGTTATGACATTATTGGTTTATCGTGAAACTAATTATTTTAGTTTATTCAATTCATTCTTTAATTTGTTGAAATCAAAGTGAATTATTTTTGATGTAAATATAAGATATGTGTAAAGAATGTAAGCCGAACAACTTTTGCGAACACAACAAACAAAAAGGGCATTGTGCGGAATGTGGCGCATGGCGATGTGAAACTTGTAATGTAAAACTTAGTAGTAAGCAAAGTTTTCATAACCATATTACTTCAAAAAGGCACATTAATAAGATTGATGAATAAACAATAATTATTTTAGAATTATTTATTTTTTTTCTATAAATATATTCTTGTGAATTAGTTAATTTACAACACTTCAAAAAAAGAAAAAAATGCCTGTCCAATACGGAGGAGAACTAGTCCATCAGACTAAGGAACTGCTCACTGGTAAGTATGAATTGAACAAACTTACTGCCCGTGAAGGGTCGGCTGATGTTAAAATTAACACTGCTGGAGGAAGCGAAAGCACATTTGAAATTCCTACCCGCCCTTTGAACCTTGCTCGTAGTGTATTGCGATTTACTTACAAACCTGATGCTTCTGCAGGCTACAATCGAATGTTTATGGACTGCTTGCCAATGATACAAAGAATTGAACTGCGAAGCCGAAGCGGTCAATATTTGTGTAATCTTCAACACGTCGGCAATTACACTAAGATGATTTGGAAGCCTGAAATTAAATATGAAAAATTTATGGCACTTGAAAACCACGGGGCGGGTGTATCTAGCGGGGCTATGCTTCAAAAGTGTAATGCTGGAAAGATTGAAATTGGAACTAGAGCAGAAAGAAAGGCAATTGCTGATGCTGCTGCGGCTGCGACTTTAAGAGATGCTGTTCAAGCATATTACAAAGTGCCACTTGTTAATGCCCGCCGTAATAATGATACTGCTCTCGCCGATAGCACTGCTGGAAATTATAGCCTTGTTAATGTTCCTTTTGAGGAGGCTAAGTATTTTGAAGGAGGAACTAATGCGACCGATGACCCTGTCATTAAAGTTAAACTTCCATTGGGTATGATTTTTGGAACTATTTTTGAACTGGATAAGACTATCGGTTTTAATGAAATTTTGGATTTGCGAATTGTGTGGGAGGGAACTAACCGCTCTACTTTCTATGGAACTGATGCAAGCAGTATTTCCACTGGTGCTGCACAGGTGGCTGTTGGTGCTACTATTTCAAACTTGAACCTGTTTCTTGCCGTAGAGACTGACCCAAATGTTGTCCTTGGTGTTCAGCAGAAGATTGCGGGAGAAGGTTTCCCATTTAAGATTGAATACCCTATCTCTTGGAAGCAGAACCTCCAAACACAAAACCAAAATTTCGTAGTAAAAATGAACCGCTCACAGGGTGAGAGAATTAGAAGAATTTATACTTCCGCATTCCACAACGATGAAAATAAAAATACCGCTTTTGACAATGATAACAGAGCGGATGCAAAAATTACTTCATACTATACAACTCTGGATGGCTCTCGTCTTCAACAATTTGACATTGACACCTCTGAGAATGAAGACTATATGATTTTGAAGGATAAGTTGAAGGGTAGTGCTATCCTAAACAGCGATGTCTATCATTACAACTGGTTTCATGTTGATACTTGGGACAACAACCGCCCGCTTTGTGATAAGGATACTGACGGGTATGAGGTGAGTGGTCTGAGCCTTGACACTGAGAGGCGATATGAGTTCGTTTCAACTACTGCTGGAAACAATCTTAACCATTACACTTTTGCCATTCTTCAACGAAGTGTGCTTGTTAAGGGAATTGAAATTTTGATGTCGTAAGAGGCGATTATTAATTTTGTTAGTTAATTTATTTTTTTATTATTAATATATAATGTCCCACCAACGAAATTTGATAGCACAAAATCCTAAAGGAGAGTTCATTAACCTAAAAGTAGGATATGATGGACATATTGATAATATGAAGACAGCCTTCGGCGAAACAACAACTGCACAATTAACACCAGTATTACAAGAAATCTTTCCATATACCATTAATACTAGGATATGGACAAAAACAGAAACAAAATCGTCTGTGTCATTCTTGAATAATATGGCTGAATTGAAAACAACTGCTAATGCTACGGCAGATGCTGGATTAGTAAGTAAAAGGAGAATAAAATATAGAACTGGAATGGGTGTCCTCGCCCGCTTTACTGCTATATGGACAACGGATGATACAAAAGATTACTATTCATTTATTGGAATAGGAAATGATCTCGTTGATGGATTTTATTTTTACAAAAATCAAGCAGGAATGAATATCGCGCATATTAAAGGAGGTGTTGCAGTTTATATTGACCAAGAAGACTGGGACGACCCATGCGATGGTAATTTTGCTATGCCAGCCTTAGACTGGAGTAAAGGAAATGTATTTCAAATTCAATTTCAGTATCTCGGGTTTGGTGCTATTAAGTTTTCAATTGAAAATCCAGAGACTGGTGAATTTCAATTAGTTCATATGATTGAGTATGCGAATGCTAATACTGGTGTAAGCCTGCGAAATACAACATTACCTTTTACGGCAGTAATGAGAAATGATGCGGCGGTTGGAATACAAATTCTTAAAACGGCGAGTGCTAGTTTATTCATTGAGGGGTCAAATACTATTAATACAAGTATTACAAATACTGCGGAAGGAGACGAAAAAACGAGCACCACTGAAAGCCCCATTTTAAGTATCAGGAATAAAGCACTATTCAATAATAGCCTCACCAACTATTCAAATGTCTTTCCTTCCTTGGTAAGTATTACGAATGAAGATACTAAGTCAAATGTCGTCAGAATGGTATTGAATGGGACACTAACAGGGGCTGGTTTTGCTGATGTTGATGCCACAACTTCAATCGTAGATACAGACACAAAAGCAACCGCTATCGCCAACGGAACGACAATTTTTAAGATTTATGTAAATGCCGCCTCAACTCAACAGATTAATCTCAGAACTTACGATATTCAATTAACACCGAACGATGTTTTGACATTCACACAGAAGGCTGTGTCGGCAGGTGCTGGTAGCAATATTAATGTTATCGCTAACTTTATAGAAGACCATTGAAGCAAAAAAAATTAATGAAAAGCGATGTGATATCATAGATATTTTTTTACCGCATCTTTGTTATTAAAATAAGGTTGTTGAATTAAATATTCAAGGTATGGTTTATCAATCTTAGCGACATCTTCAATTTTCATTTTTTTATACTTACCATATTGAAGAAAAATGTCTGCTTCGTGTTGTTGTTCTTCTTTCTTTGCAATTTCTACCCCTACATTAGCCTTTATTTCAGTAATCCCGTTTCTTTTAAATCTGCAGTCGTAAAAGGAGTGCTCTGCTCTTCGTCCATACAAATTTTTCTTGCAAATTCCTCTAACGGAATAACTACTTTCACATTATCATCTATGTTGATCCAACATTGGTTTATATTGCTCATAGAAAGATACAATGTCAGGCTTAGTCCATTTAATAGTGGGTTTCTTAACTTTGCTGTCAACGTTCCATTTTTCAATTTCATTCAAGTAGTCCTGCTTGGTGCTCAGGTCTGTCATTGATATATATACTACAAAATAATTTTTATTAAATGTATTTTTTTACTTCACTTTTAATGTCGGTAAATTTCTCAAACCAAGGCTGTTTCATAACCCATTCAAGGTATGGCTTATCAATAACCGCTATATCTTGAATTTTCTTACCTTTATACTTACCAAATGGAAAAGTATCCTTTGGCTTGCCAGCCCGTGCCTTTTCAATCATTTGGATTTCGTCAGTAATTATCTTTTTAACATCTGTAAGAGAAAATGTTTCTTTTTTATTTTCAATAGAGAGTTTCTCAAACTTCTCGCATAGTCTGGTGAGGGTGGTCATAGTATAGTATATGGTATATATTTTATAGAAAAAATAATTAATTGATATTTATCAACTTCACTCCTATCTGGCTAATCGCCAGATTCCCGTTCGTTGATAAACATCGTTTTATACTTTAATGAAGGGCGATGTTTTAGAATAAGCGAGAGTGCGGAGCACGAAGCGCAATTCTAAAATATCATTAATATCCAAACGGCCGTGTTTCAATCGCATTCTCTACAATTCCGATAACTTGTCTTTTCGTATATGTAAAACTAAATATCTTTTCTAAGTATTCGCTTGTTATTCTTTTCTTTTGTTTGTCCCGTGTTATCTTGTTATTCTCTACTATAACAACTTTTCCAGACTTCTCAATTCGCTTAGCAATCCTTAATTCTTCCTCAGTCTCTAACAAGTCCGCCAGTTCATTTTTACCCTTCTCAAATAAATCTGTGTTTTTAATACCAAGCCCGCAACTGATTACACTTAACATATTAGGTAAGTTTAAGGCCTTCTTCGTCTCGTAATTCATACTGAAGCCCTTCACTTTCATACTGGCTTTGCCGTTATCTAATAAGTATCCGTAGCACTTTGCCCCGCCTCCAACGAAGGTCTTTATCTTGGCTCCCTTTAATTCATCCGTCCAGTCCCCGAGTAGTTTGCCCGTCTTTACATCATCTTCGCCTTTCGTCAGGTCTGTGGTATATATTACACTATCCGTATCGTGGTATAGAATTCTCCTGCCTAGTCTGTCCATCATCTCATAAAGCCTCATTCTCGCGTGGCAGGTAGTAAATAGAGCAACTACAATATTTGTCTTAATCGGGTCGCTGACTGCATCTTGTTTTAAATCATAACTGGCCTCTATTATTTCGTCGTTGATTATGTTAATATTTATGTTATCAACTGATTTATCGTTCATTAGTTTGTATAGGGTTTCCTTATCCCTTATCATTTTGTTTTGTTTTTTGTTCTGCTTCTCTCCAAACTTACCCCACAAGGAGTTCAAGCACAACTTAGCCACCGCACGGCGACCTGAGTTTTCTTCTATTTTGTTTTCATCCATCTTAACACCCATTTTGATTTCCATACTGCTTATGTAGTTTTGTTTTTCCTCGGCCGTATTGCATCCTGCTGGATATCCACTTGATTCCTGCTTAACCTTCAAGAATGTCTTTATGTATTCTTTGAATAGGCTACTGCTCTGTTCTTTCCAGTGCCATACTTCATATACTTTCATTAACTTATACCCTTTATCTAAGGCCTTGTAAATTTCTGGAGTTGCCCAAGTTCCTGTTATTGCCCGCTCATTGTCGGTGTGCTTGCATTCTCCGTGGTGCTCAGTCATCCCGCACTTATCGCATAAGTAATACATCATCTTGCCTCTGTCCGCTTTTGGTAAGACTGGGTGTAGTAATCCTCTCGGCGGTAGCATCTTAACCTTAGCCACTCCAAAGTATTCCTTTTTTATGATTTTGTTTCGCATATCTTTTCGTTTATCTCCGACATGTCGGAGATTGTCATCATTTGGTCTGATGATTTCGTGGTGCCCGCTAGGGTAAAGGTCATAATACATAACGGTCGGATAGAGTGAGCATATGTCAATGTATTTCGCGTATTCGTCGCTGTGTCGTGATTTCCAATACAATGTTAGAGCATTCGTTCTACCTCCAAACATTGCTTCTCGTGGGTTTAATCCTTCTTGTTCCATAATTCGTTCGTTGGTATCCTCGGCCAGTCTTTCACTGGTTTTCATCAGGCTCCAATCACATTCCCAGACACTTATTACTTTTACCTGTTGGCTCAGTTGTTTTTCTCTTCTCATTGTTTCCTTGTATAGTTCACCCATAGTCTTATTTTTCTTGGCATTCATTGCATTGCCGTTCCAACACTTCTGACAGCCGTGCCAATGACACCCGTAAAACTCATAAGCGGTTTTGTTTTTCTCATCCCAGCCATCTACATACACACGAGATTGCCCGAGTTGAAACATTTTTTCACCTCCGTTGAATGCGTGTTTAATATCGGTTTTGTCTAGTCTGCTTCTGTAGGCTAACCATTCAACACAAGCCCTTGAAGCCATCCTGTTTTGTTTTTCCGTTTTCAATACCGCAATTGAATTAACAGGCATAAACTTAGCACGATACAGAGCCATAACACAACTCGCAATAGTTGTATATTGAAAAGGGTCAATACCGAATTCAAGAAACTGCTTTCTAAAATCTATACAGCCCTTTCTAAGTATATCAACATCGCTATGACAATACTCAGCGATTTCCTTCGCCATATCAAAGTGGTTGTGATTATTAACCTGTTGTTCATACCATTCTAAAAACTCCTTTCTCTTATCTCCTCGCATAGTGTCGTAGCCGTAATGTTTCTTGTGTGGAATGAGCCCAACATAGTTTTTGTTCTTGTCTGTGTTGAAGAAGTGCGGAAAGTATCCTTTCTTAAGTTCCGTTAGTCCGAATGTCTTTGGAAAGTCAGACAATGGCATCGTAAGGAAACTCAAACTATCAATGAAGCGGTATTTCTTATGTGTCATCATCATTATCTTACCGCCTTGGTAAATGACAAATGGTGTCTGTTTGTTATCAACTAGCCATCTAAGGATAAACTGACAATCATAACCGCGGGCATTGTGTGCGATAAAGGTAAATCCGCTGTGTTTAGTGTCAAAAGCCCAATTACAAAAGTCTTGAATGTTCTTATGAATGACTGGCTGTTCCTTAGCATCGTAATACTGACTTTCAGCATAATTTACAATGTGCTCGCCTGTGTCCTGTGTCGCTTCAAAGTCAAAGAATATGTATTGTTCTGACGGCGGTAGGATTTCTTTTTGGACTATTTCACATTGGTGCTCTAGTGGTTTCAGTTCTTTACAATTACGGCATTTCGCATATCCGCATTTGTGTATGTCCTTCTTTCTGTAATTAAGACCGCACGATTTACATTTCGCTTTAACATCGCAGTTTGTCTTCATGTGATTATTAAAGCATTCAGTATTTGGAAACTTTCTATTACACTTCTCACATTCTTTCCACTGGCTCTTGTCATTTATTCCCTTACAACCCTTGGTTTCACAGATACTACATTTAGCATCGCATGCATGTCTTTCCATATATCCCCTTAGACACAACTCGCAGAAATTCTTTTTTCCTAGCATTGACTTCATATTGGTTATGGCATCGTAGTGCCCTTCCGTTTTTAGAATGTAAAGGTTTGTCAGCCGTTCGCCTTTCTCATCTACTAAATCAGTCTTATAGACGATTTGGTCAGGAAACTCTACAATAACCAAATTATATTTAATGTGCTTAGCAAATGTATCAATTTCTGGGAGACCGCACACATCCTTAACAACTTTCGCTTCATTATGTAAATCCTCAGCCATTTCCTGCTGTATCTTTCGTCCCATCATTATTGTTTTGTATTTTTGGTGTTTTTCAATTTTTGCTTTTACTACAACGATTGCTCTGGCCAAGCATAAGTTATCGCTATTAGTAATACAGATTACTCCTTTCTTTCTATATACATCCAGTTTGTTCAAAACCTGTAGCCTTGCTCCGCCAGTAGGCATTTTAACAGATTTCAATACAAACTTTAATTTATCAAAGTTGGTGCCACTTTCATCCATATAAAGACTTTCGTTGCTTTGAAATATTGACGACAATCTTTCTAAAACTTTTTCAACCGAGATTTCATTGACATAATGTTGTCCTGTAGATACTTTGCCGTAATAATCTACAAACTCAATACCTACATCAACCTTATCTCTTTGTCCCTGTCGTTTTAAAAAGTCGTTCAATATGATTTCAATAAATCTTATTACATCTCGCATAGTGAAAGACCGAAAGTTTCCATTCAACACAACCCTGTAAATACTTTCGTTTATTCCAAGTTTGTGCTCCTTTCTGTCGTCTCGCTTGATTTCGTAATTGCCATATCGCATCAAGTCTCTGACATTTTCCTTGATTTCTTTTTTCTCTTCAATCGTAGGTAAAGGTGGTGCTATTGGAATAGCATGGTGTTCAAAATACACCGCACCTCTTACTTGGTTCAAGTAGTTTTGGGCTGTCGGTGAATCTATCTTATACCCCCTTACCTTTGGTTTAATATATAGGACGTCCCGACCCCTGACTAGTTTAATTTCATAATTTATCTTATATTCCCTCAACTTATCCAACCTGTAGACCTTGCCGTTGTATGCATGTGTCTCCATGTTTGATAATTGTATATTAAGGAAAATATAATTTTATAAAATTAAAATATTTGTCCGCCTCAATCGGTTGTCCCCTCGTGGCCTCGTGTGCCCTATATATAGACCCCTTCCTTGTCTTTAGATGGAAATTCAGTGTTTTCTGCGGACAAACCTTTTAATTACCAATACTTACCATACCCGCAACCGCAGTGGCAGTTATGTTCCATGTATCCGCAAATATTACACCTATCGTCCTTATCCTTGGACTTTGACATCTCCTCATTCTTTATTCTCTCCATATACTCTTTGCTTGGTCTAGGAGGAAATGGAGGTTTTTCTTTTTCCGTAATTTTGTAATCTGCTGAAATATGTTTCTGAGACTTCATATGTCGCCCTTTGTTGCCATTATGTATTTCAGCGCCGCATTCACACTTGAAATCTTTGTGTTTCCAAATTTTCTTCTTTTCTTTTTTGATTTCTTTTGTTTCTTTATCATAATTTACTTTCCATTCATCATACCTTGGAATCACAATTTCTTCGTGATATTTCTTTGCTTCTTCTAGTGCTTGCTCTTTTGATTTCTTCTTTCCAATACAGATACTCTTACACATAACCTTTCCTCCTTCTCTCCATTGAACTTTTACCATTGGTCTCTTTTCGTTATTCTTTACCATAACACAACCTCTAGACATTCTAAATCGCATCATCTTATATATGTGTCTCTATTTTATCTTTAAATGTAAAATAATTAATTGTTAGAAATAACCATTAAATAGCCGTTATTTTCTATCAGTTAAGACGACGAACAGGAGAGCCGATAGAGCCGTTTCGTCGCTTAGTCTGTATGTATCCAAAAAGTGTGCCAAAGTGGCACCCTATACTACTCTCCCCGCCTCGAATCTCAACCCCCTACTTCCTCTACTACTACTACTACTACTACTACTACTACTACTACTACTACTACTACTCCTGTTGCTGCTACTACTACTCAGCGTACTGCTGCTACGATTGCTCTCAATACTCCTACTACTCCTACCTCTACTGTAACTACCCATGTTACTAATACTCCCAGTACTCCTACTCCAGCTACTACACCTATTCCTACTTGGAATTAAGGATAACACTGAGCTACTGCACACCAAATGAGGATCAGAATAAGCCGAGAACGAAACGCTTGAAGTCGTTACAAGTTGTACTTAAGAACTGCTAATTTCTCATTCGCGCGAAGCGGGTAGTCAGTTTTTTGCCGTTCTATTGTCATCTCATTTTTTGCAGGCAAATGAAGGGTGCTTCCATGTCATACTGATTGTTTTCTATTTCGCTAAACAGTCATACTATGATGTTTTGATTTTGTTTTCAAGGGCCATTAAGTTACGATGAACAACAACAGACTGTCATAATGTTGTTTGAACAACAACTTAGTAGACTGTTGCTTCAGCTAGAAGTCTAGTTCAAGGGCGCTTCTGATTGTTTTCTTACGCTCAAGTGAGTCCTAACATTTTGATTGATCATCTTGTAAGTTTATGCATAGTTATCGCTGCGCCTCTTTGTATTCACCTAATTGAAGCTGCAGCATCAGAAGCTCGCGGTCTCAGGCAATTTTTTTTCAGCCATTATTAATACATTGATATTAATAACTTCAAAGTTTTGATTTGTACGTTTCAACCGGGCCGGCCGTGCATTCTGGCTGGCAAATTGCTGCCACCGACTTGGACTCGTTTGTTAATACACAAGTTGAAAATAATCATTCTGGTAATCAATCCACGGAGTCTGACATTGGCAGACACACTACTGTTCAGAACTGTGTCAGCTACATGTGATGATAGATTCATTTACTGTATATCAGTAATATTATTATGTTTCTTCTTTTTTTATTGAAACCGTTATTAATATTAATATTAAATACAATATTATTATTATTATTATTTTTACTTTTTTTTTTTGCCGGCTTCACTTTGTCTTCCGCTTTCAAGTTGTGTCTCAGACTGTCTCTTTGCTTTCTACCACTTCCATTCTATCTCTTATGCTTCCCTCTCAGGCTCAGGCTCTGCGAGTGGCAAGTACTTATCATCTTTTATTAAAACAGTCAATGTTTGCGTAAACTTGACACATGATGACGCCAGTGACTGTGACCGTATGCTTATCTACGGATAAAAGTCAGAATAACTCTTTCAAAGATAGTTATAATGTTCTTAATATCAAGTTAGTATTGAATCATTCAAGTTGAACACTGATGGGTTTACCGGTACCGCCCGGACCACGAGTAACCATGCTCAGCGCCCCTTTGCTTCAGGGCTGGTTAATGTTTAAGGTAACTCAGCGGCTGGGCAGGCTTAAGGCATGTGCCTTCAAAGGCTTGGCTTAGGGCACTGTCAAGGGCAAGGGATTGCTAGGAGGCAGGCTTGAGCTTATTAATATGCGAAGGGAAGGCTGGCTAAAACATAGTTAATCTATGATTCAGATGACACGATCAATAAGTCTAAAGCTTGAGTTGCTAGTATCGGAAGTTTGAGAGAAAGAGAGAGAGAGAGAGAGAGAGAGAGAGAGAGAGAAAGAGAGAGAAAGAGAGAGAAAGAGAGAGAGAAAGAGAGAGAAAGAAAGAGAGAGAAGAGAGAGAAAGAGAGAGAAAGACAGAGA
>WBZZ01004954.1:0-29324 GCA_019918135.1 Paulinella micropora
AACAAACGCGGGCGGGGAAATTCTGAGGTTTTACAGCAGAAATTCCCCGCCCGCCGGCGTCTCCCGAAAATTTTTCTGTCGCTAAAAAACTTATTGCCGAAATGTCCTTCGCAAAAAAAAATTTTCTTATTGTCCCGCAAATACCGGACAATATCCGTTACCCGTAAATTCCGGCACTGGTGACGTTTGTCGCGAAATCCACCGGAAATTCGAAACTAGTGGAAAAAAATTTTTTTTTTGCAAGGGACATTTCGGCAATTGGAAGGTAGCTAGAGAAATTTTTTGGGGAAACAAACGCGGGCGGGGAAATTCTGAGGTTTTACAGCAGAAATTCCCCGCCCGCCGGCGTCTCCCGAAATTTTTGCCATCACAGATTTAGCTATTTGCCAAAATGACTAGATTTCTGGTGTTGTCCGGAATCAGGTCAACTTCGCGACAAGAGGACTTTTACCGTAAGTTCCGGCAAACTTTCGCGAAACCTCTCATTTCGCCCCGGCAAACTTTCGCGCTGGTTTTAAAAAAAGGGAAAGAAAAAGAGGGAGGGGGGGGATGCGCGCAAGGAGGAGGGGGAGGGCGGAACGAAAGAGAGTGCAGTCGCGCACACCCCTTTCCCCCCCCCGCACCCTCTCACACTCTCGTTCTTGGGGTCTTCCTCCTTTCCTCCCTCCTGATTCTTTTTGTTTCATGCTCTTGTTTTTCTTTTGTTCTTGGCACTCGCCTCTCTTTCCCCACCCTTGGTTTTAAAAGCATTTAAAATCTGGGCTAACTAGAATTAGTAAAAAAAAAGTGAACATTGGTGTCAAGCTGGTCTTTTTAAAGAAAAGCAAAGAAAACATAATTTCTCCCTTTTCTTACACCACTCTAGCATGCGCGTGCCGCTGGCGCCCTGGCTCGTCGTGGCCCTCACCCTAGCATGCGCCCTGTGCCCGTACCCAGTTCCCGCGCCCTCTAGTGGCGCGGTTTTTGTAGTGAACTCGGGGGTAGACGGATCGACGTACGAGCTGCCGTTCTTGCCCGACGCGAATGCGGCCGCGCGCCGGCGCTTGGCCGGCACCTTCCCCTACACGGTCGACTGGGGGGACGGTGCGGCAACCGGCACGTGCGACAACACCGTGCCGTGCAGCCATACGTACACGACGGCCGGAAACTACACGGTCACGCTCACGGGCGCAAAGATTGTCGGCTTCACTACGCGCGATTCTCCCGTGCCGTCGGCTGGGGGTTGTACGGACAAAACCCTTGCGAGCGGGGCGCCCTGGTACGACAGCGATGGACCAGTCTACACCTGCGCCTGGTATCAACTCTATGAAAACTGTCCTTGGGCCGCTGGCTATGCCAGGGAAGGGATGATTGCTACTGATGCCTG
This sequence comes from Paulinella micropora, assembly GCA_019918135.1. Classification (NCBI taxonomy): domain Eukaryota; phylum Cercozoa; class Imbricatea; order Euglyphida; family Paulinellidae; genus Paulinella; species Paulinella micropora. The sequence continues at coordinate 1,367 of WBZZ01004954.1, forward strand.
CTGCGCGTGCGGGGGGGGCAACAGACAAACAGCTAGCCAAGTGCCCGCGCTGACCTCGATACAGAGCTGGGGCCCTGTTCGCTTGCACACGACTTCGGGCTACCACTTTGCCGGATCGGCGCTTACGTCCGCACCGCCGCCTCTGCCCGCCTCCAGCGGACTGCAATCCCTAGCAGGCTTGCTAAACGGCCTACATTTGCTGGGCGCCGCGACTCTAGACGTGGGCGCCTTGGAGACGTCAGCCGTCACAAACCTCTATGCTCTTGCCAAGGGGGCACCGGCCCTGTTGTTGGCAGGGCTTGGCAGGTGGAACACGTCGTCGGTCGTAAACGCGTCGCACGCCTTTGCGGGTAACAGCGGGAACCTCAGTTCGGTTGCTACCTGGGACGTACGGTCGTTGCAGGACGCTACCAACATGTTCAGCGGCGCGACGTCCTTCAACGCGGACCTCTCAGGGTGGCACACGCAGAGCCTAGCCAGCGTCGACAATATGTTCCAAGGTGCCAGCAGCTTCGCCGGGACGGGGATAGCTAGCTGGACGCTCCCCACGCTGCCGAGCGGCGAAAGGTCTTGCAGCAGTATGCTCGCAGGCGCTGGCTGTGGACAATCGTGCCCGAGGCCCTTGACCGGGTGTTGCGGCCATTGCTTCCGGGCCAGGTACAGAATCTGGGATCAGTACATGAATTTAATAACGTACAAGCCAGCAGAGGATCATACGATCCGGGTGGATTGGGGTGATGGTCATGGCTGGATTACGTGCCAGCAGCTGGACACAAATCCTATCTGTGTATCACGAACCCGAATAGCGCTCGGTACGTACGACATGGTTATCGACGGCCGCCTCGACGGGCTCGCAAGTTTTACCAGCAACTACAATGATTTCTTTCGCCTCGTCTCGGTGCAGGGCTGGGGCAACGTCACTCTGTACAATGACGGTTCGAACACCCTGCTCGCTCCTCCGACCACCACTGATTATGATCGGTATTATAATCCTGCTTTATCGGAGCTCCAGTACTTGGCGCCCGTGAACGGCACGCGCGCGCTGGAACGCCTTACTGCCGGCAACTTCTTGTTTCTGGGGGCCAGTGTTCTGCAGGGCAGCCTGCGCGACTGGCGCCAGCCCCTAAGCTCAGTCGACTCTATGTTCTACAATGCATACGAGTTCAACGAAGATATTAGCGCTTGGCCCGTCACTGTCGCCTCAACGATGGTATACACTTTTGCAGGAGCGCGCAAATTCAATCAGCCACTTACTGCCTGGAACGTGGCGCCGACTGAAACCCACCATGTCTTCAGCGACGCCCGAGCATTCAATCAGCCGTTGGATACGTGGGATGTTTCCAAAGTCACAGGTTCGTCGTCTTTCGTCTGGATGTTCCGGGGAGCGTGTTCTTTTAACCAAAACCTTAGCAGCTGGGCCAAGCCAGACACTTATGCCGGCTGCCAAGCACTACTGACTGGTTCGTACATTGCGTACTGGCATCTGCCCGCCGCCTGCCACCAGTGGGCCGAGAGCAGTTTTAACTGGGGCACGACGCTCAGCCAAGCCCAGTGCTTGACAGCCCCTTGAGGGTCGCGCCCCAAGGGATACCAAAAAACAGAGCTCGAGGGACAACAAAAGGAAGGGGGTAGCGAAAGTGGGGGGGGGGAGGGAAAAAGAACAGAGAGAGAGAGAGAAAAAGGAGAGAAAAAGAATGTTAATTAAAAGAAAAAGTCTTGAGCCTCACGCCCCAAAGGAAAAACTGGTAGCGGGGGAAAGTTCCAACGCACGGGCTACGTTTCTGGCTCGGGGGGGCTCGTGACCCCTGAGAATCGCCGGACCTGCCGAACGAATTGGAAGCTCTTCAAGGAGTCAACTTTACCAAGCACCGGCCCACGTGGATCTTGATAGAAGTTTCTGCGGAGGGATCCCCGTATTTTTGCCAAGATGGAGGCCGAGGGGTTACTGCCTGCAGCCCGGCCTTAACGGTCGCAATTCTTTGAATCAAGCGTTCGTTCACCTCCTTCCTCCCCCCTCTTTCTTCACACACACCCTGCAATTTCTTGACGAAAAGAGAAAAGGGGGGAAGCGCACGACCTACCTACCTGAGGGGTGATGAGGGGGGCGGCCGTGCTCACGAGAGGTTCCATAATCGATCGGAAAAGGACGCAGGCAAACAGACCGTATGCTGCCAAGGAGACTGTCTGTGGCTGCTAGCTTGTCGTGCCTAGTCGCAATAACCCCGCTGCTAGTATTCACTGCTTATAGAAGAAATACTGCCTTCTCGTATGATACTAGCAACGCTATTCCGAAAACAAACAACAGTGGCTTCACTGACAGCGTGGTCTACAAGGAACAATGGAACTATTGTCCCTGGTTTGTGTCTAGCGCGCGCAGCCAGCGCAGCTTGGACCACGAGCTGATTTTGGAGAACAGCTCGCACGGAACAATGAACATGGTGGCCGCGATGAACACCCTGCTCGCAGCCGCCTACTGCTGCGGCAAGCGCGTTCGCATGACGATCAAGAACCACTGGTTGTGGTCCAACGGGACCTGGGACTTTGATTTTACCTCTCTGGCCGGCACGGCGCAGTGGCCCGGCGCTCGTGTGGCCAGGAATTGTAGTACGCACGTGCAGGAAGAAAGCACTCTGAACCACTGGCCGTGGTTTTACGCCCGGTTTCTAGACAAGGACGACGCAGTGCGCGATCATTGCTTGCATGGGAGCACTGCCCAATTTGTGTACGGGTGCCAGCGCGCGCTCGTGCGGCCGGCGTTCGTTGCTCAGTGCAGTGAAGTGGTGCCGATCTACGCGCACCTGCGCTCGGGCGACATCATGGAGGGCGACGGGTCGAACCCAAACTTTCCGAACATGTTGTACGGGCAGCCCCCCTTGGTTTTCTACCAGCGCATTACAGAGTCAGAGCAAGGCGACATGTACCTCATGTCTGAAGACAAGAGGCATGCGCTTCTGCCCAGGCTGCTGCGCCGGGGATCCGCGCACGCTTTCCACTTGGACGTGGACGCCGACTACGGGGCGCAGCTGCAGCGATTCAGGTGCGCCCGGGCGTGGGCTATGGCGCAGAGCACGGCATCCGCGCTCATGTTCGCGCTGTTGGATCCGATGGTGACCAAGACAGTGTACGTCCCCCGCGGCTGCCAGGCCGGGTACCAGAGCCTGTGCCAAGAGGGTGTGCGCGTGCTGGCTATGCCGCGGCAACCCAACTATTCGGTTGAAGCTTACTGGCGGAACTCCGCGGCGCAGCGCCAGGAAATGGTGGACTTCGCCTGGACCTCGGGCTGGCTCGACTGCTGCGCCTAGAACCAAAAAAGAACCACCGGAGAGAGAGAGAGACAGAGAGAGGGAGTGGGGGAGGTGCCCGCCTTGTCAAGCTCCCAAGAAAAACATGGCACCAAAAAAGACTACATGAAAAAATCTCAGTTCACGTGTTACAGGTTCTTGCATTAAGGTTGCTCATTTCCTAACTCCCGAGGTACCCTCTAAACCCTTTCGCGCGGTAAAGGGAAAAGGAGGTGCAGTGGGGATAAAGAGGGGAGAGGTATTCCTAGGGCAGGTACACCTGCCGGCACGGCCGGCGCGCTCGGCCTTCTTGTTTGTGGCAAATGAAGCAGAAAGGAGGAGAAGGGATTGAAAAAGCTCAAGGGTTTTTAGTCTCCTTAGTAGAAAGAAAGAGAACTGCCGTAGTCAGTATTCGGGGGGTCCAGCATTCTTTCGTTTTATTAGCTTTCTCGATACAGCACCGATCACGAGCATAAACCCTTGCTCGTTGAGTGGGTCCCAGTGGCTGAACATCATAGGCCCGGAACCGACGCCGATGGCCGGGGGGGGGCGGGCCCGCACAAAAAGTTATCTGACAGGAGGCGAATGGCGTATGTGCGGGCGTTCGCGCCTGCACGTCGTGGGAGGGGGGGGGAGGAGAGAGGGGCTCGTGTGCGAGTTGAACGCGCAACGTACAAGGTGTTCGCCACCTCCCCCTTGGTAAATAGAGTGTCTCTTGTGTCAAATTCGAAGCTGTGTCCATCGCTCTTTTTTTTGGCTTTGTGTGTGTGTGTGTGTGTGCTCGGGTTACACAAGAATAGTAGTTACTGTGGGGCCCCACCACGTCACGACATGCTGACTAGTACTATCGTAAAAAGAGGCGCTCAACGTACTGCTGTGCTTAAGAATACTGTAACTATTAAATTGCCAGCTCATGTGACCCGGGCGAAGGGTGTTGGCGCTGCACCTGACTATGGTCGACGGTGTATCCACGTTACCGCCGTCGTGCGCATTGTACAGGCAGTAGTCCCCGTCGCCTAACAACGGGAACCGAATGAGACTATTCGCGGGGCTTGCCTTCCACAGCACGTTGGCTCCAAGCGAAGAACAGGCGGACGCGGTCACCGCGCCGCCGGTATTGGCCGTCATGCACAGGTTGCTGCTGGTCAGCTGGAAGGCTATCGCGTTCAGCGGGTCCCAGCGGCCGAACATCAAGGGTCCGGAACCGACGCCGATCGTAGCCACGCTTTTGTTCACGCCCAGCTGGTTGTCGTCGGTGTTCATGTAAAACCTGGGGTCGAGCCGAATCGGATGGTCTGCGCGGTGGCGTCCCAGATCCACAGCTGCGCCGCGTCCGTCAGCGTCCTGACCTGGCGCAGCATGACCCCGTAGCGCGCGCCGCTGCCGGACGGGCTTGACCAGGAGGGCCAGCCACAGCAGGAGTCCAGTGTCCAGTCCCGGCGGGGCACGTACAGGATGCGCTTGGCGTCCCAGACGAAAGGCGCGGGCTGCCAGCACGCCTCGGGGCTGAACACTAGCGCCACCGCGCCGCCATTCACGAAGCTCGCGCCCGAGGGCGGGCCCGCACAGAAGTTGTCCGTCTGCCGGTACAAATGGAAGGGCGAGAACTGTGCGGCTGGGTACGTTACCGTGACGGTAACGGCGCTCGACCACGACACCAGCAGGCCGTTGGCCGTCGTGTTCAGGTAAGCGCGCCGGCCGGACCACATGTGCAGGAGCTGGGTGGGGCTCTCGACCTGCCAGCGCAGGGCGTCCGGCCGGAGGCTGACGCTGTCGCAGGAGACCAAGTACGACGCCAGCTGTTGTTGGCCGCAGTCGCCGCTGCAGGGCGCGTAGTTGTTGGCCAGGCAGTAGTCGCCGGGCCCCCGGAACGACAGACGGAGCCTGCCGCCGGAGAGGGCCAACAAGTTATTAGCGTTCTGCGTGCAGGTAGTAGACAGGGAGAGTGTGGGGGGGTCCGTGCCGTTCGCGGCGTGCACGCAAGATCCAGCGTCTCCGAGCTGCACAAAAGCCGTGTCCAAAGCCGGCTGTAGGCCCAGGCCCAACGCACCCACGGCCGCCGCGTCGTTGCCGCCGTAGACGCTGAGCAGGTTGTCCTGGGCGTTGAGGTACCCCCCGCCGGGAAACAAGGCGCTGGGAAAGTTGCTCTTGACGGTCCAATTGCTGCCGCTGGCCGTTAAGCTCCACTGCGCCTGCGTAAGATCGGTCAGCTCGGCAAGACGGCGCAGCAGCACATTGTAGCGCGTAGAGTTTGCCGTTGCGGCCCACGTGTTGTTCCAGGTGTTAGACCAATTGTTGGTCAGGGCCCACCTAGGGTCCGGCTTGTACAACAGGTACTGGCGGTTGAACACGACAAAGAGCGGGGGCCGTGAGCAAGCCTCTGGCGTGAATCGCAGACCGCTTGCCGTTGCTGAGCTAAAAAAGCTTGGCATCGGCTCGGCACAGTAGCCGTCCGAGAGCCGGTACAAGTCGAACCCTGCGCGCCGGGGTTGTAAGTCGTCTAGAAAGACGCTGACGTTGCTACCGATACCGCTGTTAGTCCAGTAGACATAGTGGCCGTTGGCGTTGACGTAGCTAGCGCGCAAGGAGCCCGTCGGCCCGTTGGCCTCCACGACCCAGGCGGTGCCCGACGATACGCGCCACTGCAAGTTCGTCGGCTTGAGGCTGACGGAGTTGCACCTGACTAGCGTCGAGGCCACGTGGGCCCCGTTGCAGTTGCCGCAGCTAGGGTCGTAGCCGTTGTACAGGCACCAGCCGCCGTCGCCCACGTACGCGAAACGCAGCGTGCTGTTGGCATAGCCCGAGTAGCTGAGCATGTTATTAATGGACTGCGTGCAGACACCTCCGGTCAGGCCGAGCGGCCGGTACGGGTAACCGCTGATGTAGACGCTGTCCTTGACGTTGAGGCAGGTCGTGCCGGCGTCGTTGAGCTGCAGCAGCGTGAAGTTAAACACGAAGCCCGCGCCCAGGCCCACGGCGCTCGCGTTGGCGGCCGACGTCACGCCGTAGACGCTGAGCCAGTTGTCGTCGGTGTTCAGGAAGCCGCCGCCGGGGTACGAGGCGTGCGCGTTCTGGGACTGCAGGCGCCCGGTGCTCGCGTCCCAGGTCCACTGCTGCGAGACGGGGGAAACCTCCGAGATGAGGCGCAGCCGCGCCGCAAAACGCGTTGTCGACGTGCCCGCGGCCCACGTGTTGGTCCACGCGTTGGACCAGTCGTTAGTCAGCGCCCAGCTGGCGTTCGGGACGTACAACAATTGCTTTCCACTGAACACAAACGGCGGGTCCCGGGCGCAGGCCTCGGGGCTCAGCTGCAGCGGGACGCCAAGGCCAGCGTCGAAGATTGCCTCTGTCAGCGGCTCGGCGCAGAACTTGTCCGACGGTCGGAACAGGTGGAAGGGCGTGGCGCAGCTGTAGGCGTCCTGGCCGTCGGGCAGCACGCAGGCCAGGCCGCCCGCACACGCGGTTACTTTTTGGCACGCGTTCATGTTGTTGAGCCGGAAGCTGAACAACCTCACCCCGGAAAGGGTCGCCGAGGCTCGCAGTTCTAGGTAGAGCTTGTTGAAGGTGATGTCGGCAGTCGGGGGCGAGTACCTGGGTAGCGATTGGGTGGCCTGGCTGGTGATCGAGGTGAAGCTCGACAACGGCGCCTCCGAGATGTTCTGTGTGGCGCCGGCGTCTAGCCGATGGACACCACCAGAGTGCCAGTGTTCATGCCATCGAAACGTCTCTCATTCCGGTCACCTGCGGGTCGTACGACATTCCCTTCTTAAGCACTAGGTTCCGCGGGAACGTGTGCACTATGCGGACCCAATCAGTGCCTGTGTTGGCTGCAAAGAGGCGTGTGTATTTGCCAAAGGTGCCGTCCACCCCCGGTCGCTACCGAGCTAGAGCCGGCGAAGGCGCTGAGGCTCCAATAATCACCGAAGCTGAATTCGGGCAGGACGTAGTCGCGCGCACAGCCGCTGCCGGTGTATGGCGGGAACGACTGCGGCCAGCAGTTGCAGGTGTAGCTGCCGTAGGTGTTGGTGCAGTCTCCCCACCGGCAATACCCCAGCGCGCACTCGTCTATGTCGGGCGACCGGGACGGTGTCGCAGTTGTTGGTGTGCGCGACGGGGACGGCGTCACTGAATTGGTGGGCGTCACGGACGGCGTCACCGACACAGTGGGCGTCACGGACGGTGTCACAGAGATCGTCGCGGACGGCGTCGGCGAAACTGGGATGCACAACGGCACGTTCAGCGTGACCCTCACGTCGCCCAAAAACACGTGCCTTCACAGATGGCACCAGACGAGCTGTACATCAGGTAGTTCCTGATCACGACGAAGCGGTAAGCATTATAACCTTGGGTCAGGGCAAGGCTCGCGGTTTTGGTCTGGTCATTGGTCCACCCGCTCCACGTGCCGCTCGTGCCTAGGTAGGTCCAGCTCGTGCCCTGGTCCGCGGATCCCAGCACCGCCAACACCGACACGGCGCCGATCTTGCCACAGATTCCGGGGCAGTTATTGACGGGGCTTTGGTACGTAGCGCCCGACGTGCTGATCACGGCGACTGACAAGAGCGTCGCGAAGCTACCCACCGACTGGTTTACTTGCACGTATTCGCCGAAATAATTAGCGCCGCCTGCCACGGTAACGGGCGAAGTCGCGGTGTTAGTACAAACGTTGTTGCTGATGGTGTTGCCGTAAGCACTACTAACTGACGATATCCAAAAACTCGTGGCACTATTGTCAGTTGCAGAGTTGGCACTGCTGGCGCTGCTGATGCTGCTAACAGTCACGACCCAGCCGTACAGGTCGCTCGTTGACGTGAGCGTGCGTGTGCCGGCCTGGAAATAGCCGGCATTGCACGTGCAAAAGTAGCTGCCGTAGGTGTTGGTGCAGACCCCGTTGACCCCGCAGCCACCATTGTCCGGGCGGGCGCACTCATTGACTTCCGGCGACGCGGTCGGCGTTATGGTCGGCGTCGCCGAAACGGTCGGCGTCAAGGAAACACTCGCCGTCACCTGAAACCCCGTGCACGAAAACTGCAAGATCAATCCCCAGCCCGCTGTACTATCCGTGCGTCTAGCTGTGATGCTGCTTGAGTAAGGCGATAAGCTGCTAGTAAACGTAATCGCGAACTGGTCACCGTATAAAGTACCCAGAGACGGATCCCAATTATCTCTATTGACATTAGTAGGGCACGAGACGAGATAAAGACCATCGTAAGTGACTGTCTTTGAATTGATGGTTGAGGCCCCGATAAGAATTGATATGCCGCTGATAGCCGGCGTCGCTGTGGTCGAGATGCTGGGAGACCTCGTCAGCGTGGGCGTCACGGAAATAGTGGGTGTCACAGAAATGGTCGCAGTCACGGACACGGAGGCCGTCACGGAACGGTGGCCGTGGCCGTCGCGGACCGTGTCGCTGTTGCGCTGGCCGTCACAGAAACAGTGGGCGTCACAGAAGCGGATGGCGTCACAGAAGCGGATGGCGTCACGGAGCTGGATGGCGTCACAGAAGCGGATGGCGTCACGGAGTGTCGCACGAGCGGATGGCGTCACAGAGCTGGATGGCGTCACAGAAGCGGATGGCGTCACAGATATCGTGGCCGTTGCGGTCGGTGTCGCCGTAATAGTCGGTGTCGCCGTAATAGTTGGTGTGACGGATGCCGTGGCGGAGGCGGTGGCGGAGGCGGTCGGTGTCACCGTAATAGTAGGCGTGACGGACACAGTGGCGGTCAGCGACACCGAAGCGCTCGGCGAGGAGCCAATGCTCCGTGACGCGGCCGGGGTCGTCGACACTGACGCGGTCACCGACACTGACGCGGTCACTGTCACCGACCCGGTCGGCGTGGCGGAGGCCGTGGCGGTCGGCGAGGGCGAGGTGCGACGCGGCCGGGGTCGTCGACACCGATGCGGTCATCGACACGGTCGGGGTCACGCTCGCCTCAGGTGTCCTGGTGGCCGACAACGTCGAACAGAAAAAGCCGCCCGCGGTGTTCACGCATTGCTGCGCCGGAGCGCAGTTGCCGGCGTTGCCCAGGCACTCGTCCACGTCGCCGCACGGCGCCGGCAGCAGCGTGGCGCGCAGGTAGCCCCAGCCCGCCTGCGTGCCGCACTCAGCGCCGGTGCTCCAGTGCTGGTAATTCCTCGTGACAATCACGCGGAAGAATTTGTAGTACCGCCGGCCGCCCACCAGGTCCCACGCTTGTTCCTGCGAGGGAGACCACGACGTCCAATCCGTCGGGTTGCGACCTACCAGCGCCCAGGCTCACGCCGTCGTTCGAGCCCACGACCGTCACTTGCGCGGCGCTCAGGGTCTTGTACGTCCAGTCGCCCCACACCTCGGCCGACGCGGCCACCGCCACCCTGGTCAGCGCCGCGGGCCCGGGCGACGCCAGCTGCACCCAGGCGCCCCGGTACACTACGCCGTCCGCAGTCGTGGTCACCGCCGACGTGGACGTGCTGGCCGAACTGCAGACGTACGGCGTAAGCTTCGTCGTGTCGTACAGGGCGCCCGCGTCGCTCTCCCAGAGGCCGGACGCGTCGGCCGCGAGCGGCGTGCCGGCGGCGGTGCCGGACGTAGTCACCAGCCAGCCCGCCAGCCCCGCGGGTTCCACCGGCGAGAACGGACCGGCGTTGGTCGGCTCGTAGCCCGCGGCGCAGCCGCACTCGTACGAGCCGTACGTGTTCGTGCACAGCGCGCCGGGCCCGCACACCAGCTCCACGCCGTCCGCACACTCGTTGACGTCCGGCGAGCCAGAGGGGCTCTGGCTCGGAGAGGCGGTCGCGGACGGCGACACGGTCGCCGACGCGGTCTGAGTCTTCGAGCTTGAGGCCGTCAACGACGCCGACGCCGACCGCGATGAACTGACGCTCAGTGACGCCGAAGCGCTCAGCGACGAATTCACGCTCCGCGACACGGTCGCGCTAGGTGACGCGGACGCGGATACTGACGCGGACTGTGACGCGGACCCGGACACTGATACGGACCGAGTCACCGTCGCGCTCGGAGTCGCGGAAGGCACCCAGACGGCACACTCGGCGCTTGTGCGCTGGCCCAGGCACGCGTCGTACGTCGTGCTCAGCAGCTCCGCGGGCGCGCCCTCCAGCAACTGCTGGGGGTCGCGCAAGCTAATCAGCCGCCAACTCGACAGATCGGCCCGCACCGCCGACTGCGCGAACACCGCCGTCGCCTCCCACACGCCCGTCACGTTCCAGCGCTCCAGGCCCGGGATGGTTGTTACGTTGGTGCCGTTGAACAGGTAAGAGATGTCGCGCGCGCGCGACAGGTCCCAGCCGCTCACGTTGGAAAATTGGAGCTTGGGCGAGTTCGCGAACGCGCCGCGCAGCACTAGCGCGGCGCGCGTGTCCAGCCCCGACACGTCAAAGGAGGCGTCCCCGAGCCAGGCGAAGCTGAATTCGAAGCTCGTCACCTGCGACGTGTCAAGGGCCGACAGCGGAGGCAACAACTGCAGCTGCGTCTCGCCGTAGAAGTGGTAGCCGGCGGTGGTATCCAGCCGCAGCCCGCCCCACTGCACGACGCTGAGCAGCGCGACCTCGCCAGTCTGCTGCGCGCGCCATTCAGGCGTCATGGCCCAGCCCGGCACCACGCCTTCCACCGCTATTGTAAACACGCCCGCGCTGGCAAACACGTGCGTACACGGCCCGCTAGTTGTACAAGCCTGTGGCGGCGTGCTGTCGCCCCAGTCTACCAGCCATTCTGGCTCGTCCTGAGACAATCTTCGGCGTGCGACAATTGCTGTCGAGCCCGCGGCCGGCAGCGTCCACACCGAGCCGGCGGCGCCGACGGACAGCTCGAGCAACAGGTCCGTCGGTTCCGGCGCGCGCCAGGCGCAATCCGCCAAGGACACCACTGTCAACGCCAGCGCTAAGCAGCGTTCATCGTCGTCTAGGAGGGACACAGAAAAGGAAGGATGTGCGTCTCCTTTTTTTTCTTTGGTTGTGATGCTGAAAAGTGCCGAGATCTTCTAGTTTAATAATTTTTTTAAAAAAGTTCTTCCCGTTTCAAGATACACTGTTCTGTAACTTGGGTTTCTTTTCGGGTGGGTGTGTGTGGGAAACGGCGGGGAGGGAAGCAGGAGAGAGAGAGACAGAGAGGAGGGAAGAAGGAGAGAAAGCAAGGAAGGCGAGGACCAAAAAACAGTCAGCAAATTGTCATTACATTCTTTTGTTTGGGATTTGCCGGCACGAGAGAGGAGGGGGGGGCCGCCTGTTTGCAAATTTTCTCTGTAAATACTGGAGAGGGGAGACGGGGGGGGGCGGTTCCCAGCTGCGGGGCGAATTTGCGCAGGAGTTACTGTTGGTCCGATCGCTCCATCGCTATTGTACGTTTCCGACCCGCCGTTTCACCACCTGCTATATCTTTCCATTGGAGGCACGTTGGAAGTGTCTTGTCTTGTTTGAACGGCTAGGTGACTTGTTAAATGCACGCCGGCACGTCCAGCGTGACGCGCACGTCGCCCAGCGTCACTGATGATGGGCAGGGAAGGATAGACCTGTAGTAATTGCGCAGAGCCACCAAGCGGTACGCGTTGTAGGCTTGGGGCAGGTGCCTAGGCCGGGAGGGGTATAAGTAATTACTGGTGGTGGTTACGGCCACCGACAGGAGCGGTGCGAAGCTGCCGGCCGACTGCGTGAACGTGACGTAGGCGCCCGCATAATTGTTCCCCGCCGGCTAAAGTCAGTGGCGAGGAGGCCGTATTGGTGCAGGTAGAGCCGACCAGAGTGTCACTCAGTATTGCCGAGGAGGGGAGAGAGAGCACGCTGGTTCTTCTTTTAAAAAAAGGGGAGGGGAGCGGAGAGGAGAGAGGTTTGTGCAGAAATTAGTCTTACAAAACGAGACGGGAAGAGGGGGGGGGGAGGGAGAGGGAGAGAAGGGAGGAGCGGAACGAGTACGAAAAGCAGTTTTCCTAATTTAGACGTTGTCTGTCCCAGCCCTCATCCCTCTCTATCCCCCCTTTGCATTGCAAGCTCTTGTTTCTTTTTTCTTTTACTTCCTTTCTTATTGGGACAAAGAGCAAGGGAGGGGCCGCCGAAGAAGTTAGCGTGTGCCAAGAGAAGCCAAACCCGTCGGTAGTAGAGGTAGGGGCCACTGCACCATCAAGGAAGAGGTTGTGCACTTGAGGAGCCGAGCCGCGCGAGAATGTGTTTTGGTGCCATAGAAGGCCGTTGGGTGCCAAAACCAATAACCAAGAAAAAGAGAAAGTTCATATTGTAGAGTAAAAAAAAAAAGACGTATCTAAAAATTTTTTAAAGGGGAGAGAGGCGCAGAATGTCGGTCGCGACATTCTGCGTGAGCAACAGTAAAGTAAGCACGGGGGGTTCACGGCTCAAGCGCGGACTTTTTGTATTTTTAAAAAAACTTCTCGTTGCTTTCTTGCCTAGTTAGCTCTTTAATGGTCTTGGTTTAAGTCTCTGTTCTCTTTGTATTACAACAAACCTCCCCCATCCCCCCCCCAAATCGAACCCACTGCGCCAGACTCTTCCATGGGGAGAGCGCCACCGCGTGATTCTGTTTGTTTTCATGCTAAGGGCACAAAAGCACTTGCATCCAGGTTCAGGCGGACCTCCTGGCGCTGCGATTCCTCGACCGCGTCCACTAGCTGGCGCAGCTTGACGTACACCGCGCCCAGGCACACGATGACGGCCGTGAAGCCCGCGCACACCGCTTGCTTGAGCCAAAGCTGTTCCTGTTCCGGCGGCGACTGGTAGCGGACCGCACTGTTGCCGATCACCAAGATAGCGGCCACGCCCGTGATCCACATGGTAACGCACAGGGCCCAGTCCCACAAACTCTGCGAGCGCCGCTGCAGGCTGGACAGGGCTTGTCGGCAGCCAGCGGTACGATTGTTTTCGCCAATCTCCATTTCTCTGTGTTTTTTTTCTTCTGAAAGCCACACGCTCGGCCATCTGAAGTCTGTTCCTTCTGGCTGACGGGGGGGGGGCCAGGACGAGAATTGTGTAGAAATTGTACGACGGTTTGTCCCGAGCCCCTCTCTCACCTCCCTCCCCAGGGGGGGGGGGGCGGACCGCCGTGCTTACCGGCCAAGTTCCTTTCAAAAAAAAGCCCTTCCACACCCCCTAAGTAACAGAACGGCGGTGTAGGGGGGGGAGAAAGAGAGAGTAGGGAGGGAGGAGAAAAAGTGGAAGAGAGTTGATTTGACTGGCTAGAGGGATAACCTAAAAAGCATTAAAAACACTAACGCAAACAAGATAAAACCTTTTCTTCCTGCTAGCAGTGCAATAGTTTGGCAGCTGGTCGCACGAAAATGGAGCTGGCGACGCTCTCGAGCCCCTTCTCTCGCTCCTCCACTACCCAAAGGCAAGAGCACCTTTTATTAAATAGTTTCTGCAGCGGCTACTCGCTAGCTAACGTCAAGAACCTTTGAAAAAAAAGCTTTTATATATATAGCCACCCGAACCTCACAGAAAAAAAATTAAAGGCTTGCAGTAGACACCTCTCCCTTGCGCAACCGCTAGCGCCCTTAATCAGTAGTCGCTACAGCACATAACCCCGTCCACTAGGTAGTTGCTCTTGTTCACAAACCGGCTCTGGTCCACACTTGCTTCCGACTTCCAGCGCACGCTCGGGAGAAAACTAAAGCCCAACCCCTGCGGCGCAAAATATCTAGCGAAAGAGCCCAAACTGGTACTCAGCGCAGTACACAAGGCTGCACTTCCGTTAACACCCAGGCCGTGCAGTCCGCTGAAGTTGGTTTGGCCGTACCCTTCACAACCACCCGCCGCTACAAAATACTGCTGTGAGGTGCTCACGAGCGTCGGATCAATTTGCAAGTTTGAATCAGTAGGCAAGCGACAGACGTGAAAACCAAAGTTACAGGCCCCTCCCGCCGTGCTGCCGCGCAGGAGCGGGTTGCCGGTCTGTCCCGCTAGGCTGCCTGGGCTCGCGTACAGGCCCGGCGAAGAAAAGCTGGCGGGGCACTGGTACGAAGGCCAACCTGAATCTCCTTAAGCCCATACGGCCTTTTGTGGCTGCTGCACGGAGTTGCCGGCCAGGCACAGCTACAGGGGTCATCAAAGGTACAGCCAACACCCGCTGGCTCCCAACAGCTACTGCATTGGTATTTACTTCCGGCTGTTTGTGTGCAGCCGCTGCAGCACCACTCGTTAAAAAACATGTCGTCTACCGTAGCCTGCCCGGAGGCGCTGGGCTGTATTCGCATAATGACAAATCTGTAGTGCGAGTACATGGCGGGGTTGTCGATGACCCAAGTCCTCTCGTGCCCCATCCACAAGGGGGAGATGTTGGTCTGTTGTGACAGGACGTGCCAGTCCACCAAGTCGTAACCTCCCAGCAGCGCGAAGCTCACGGGAGTGCCGGCGCACACCCCGTGCGCGCTCGTGGTCTGCCGGCAGCCAAAGGAGTAGCTAGTGATCACTCGCTCCGACGAGTGCGAAAGCTGCACCCACTCTCCCGCTATGCCCGCGCTGCTCCTGGCACCCAGGTAATCACCCGTGGCGACGTCGTAGGCATTGTCCGAGGCCCACCTGGACGCGCCCGTGTACGCGCCCACCAGCGCCCAGAGAAAAGCCGAGCTGCCACTCTGCGACAGCGTCCAGGCTCCGTACGTTAGCGAAGTCGTCCAATTCAAGTAAAAAACTCTGCTTGTTTTCTGCAGCTGCTGTCGGCCGGCCACATGCTACACTCGTTCTGGCTGTAGCAGCCCCGCCCAACCCCCCGCCGAGCCACACGTTAGCATCGCAGGTGCAATTGTAGCTGCTGATAGGAACATTGGCGCAGCTGGGGCAGCACCATTCCGCAGCCAAAGGCGTTGAATCCCTACAACGTAGTGCTAGTACCCTTGGTCACAACCAGCCTATAGACGGTGTAGGGGCCTGGCTGGTCAATGAAAAATCTTTGCCTGGCGCGCGCCGCCGACCAGCTGATGGCCGGTTTATGCAGCAGTGTGGTCCAGCTAGTGCCGCCGTCTCTGCTAGCTAGTAGTGTAAAGTTGGACGGGAACCGGCTTAAAGACGCGGGCGCCTGCATGATGAGCTGGGTGATGACACGCGGAACACTGATTTGCACCTGAATGTATTCCCCTGGGACACCCGCGGTGTTGACGGTTCCAGCGTAGATTCCGGATACATACGTACCAGCTGCGCACCGCCAGCCCTCATTGGTGACAAAATCCGCAAACGCCGAATAAGGCATAGTGCCTGCTGACGAAGCGCTCACGGTATAGGTGGCTGAGGCGGTTGTCAAGGTGTTGCCACTGAAGGAGGTAGTCTCGAGCGCCTGGTCGCAAGCGCTGTTCCAGGCGATGCATTCGTTGATCTGCGGGCTGGGGCTGGGGCTGGGCGATGGTGTTATGGACGGAGTCGGCGAGACTGCGATGCACACCGGCGCGGTCAGCGTGAGCCTGAGGTCGCCCAGGCCCGCTGACGGCATACACGATGTTATGCCCCCCGTAACAGAGGCCCAGCTCTGGCCTAGAACGAAGCGGTACGCGTTGTAGCCGGACGTTGGGGTCAGGGAAATCGCACGTTCCTGCCCGGCGGCCCAGTCCGTCCAGCTGCCACCCGTAGCCAGAAAGACCCAGTTGCTGCCACGATCGGCCGAGCCGAAGACGTGTAACGTGGCCGGGGCCCAAACCTCCGTACAGCCAGCTGCGATCAGGCAGTTGCGGACAGTGTAGGCAATCGTGCGCTGGCCTGCCACGATCCCAACCGACCACAAGGGAAAGAGAGCCCCGTCCGACCTGGCGATTTGCACGTAATCTCCTCCATAGGCTAGCGTCGTGATTGTGCCAATATAGGGACCCATGCAAACCCCATTTACCGCGTTTGGTGGATTGTAATCACCAGAGTTAGCAGATGTCCAGGGCGTGAGGTAGTTGTTATCCACCGCGTCGCTGGCGCTGCCGACACTTGCGCTGCTGACGGTCACTGTCCAGCCTAACAGCCCGCCGGGCGACGTGAGCTGTGTTTGGTTTTGGTACCCCGAGTTACACGTGCAAAAGTAGCTGCCGTATGTGTTGGTGCAGGCGCCGTTGGCGGTGCAGCCGCCGTTGTTGGCGAGGGCGCACTCGTTGACGTCGGGCGACGCGGACGGCGTCACAGAGATCGTAGCGGACCGCGTCACGGACGTAGTCACAGACGATGTAACCGACACAGTCGCCGACGCGGACGGCGTCACAGAGATCGTAGCGGACCGCGTCACCGACACGGTCGCCGACGCGGACGACGTCACAGAGGTCGTAGCGGACGGCGTCACAGAGATCGTAGCGGACGGCGTCACGGACGCGGACGACGTCACAGAGATCGTAGCGGACGGCGTCAAGGACGCGGACGACGTCACAGATGTCGTAGCGGACGGCGTCACCGACACGGTCGCTGACGCGGACCGCGTCACAGAGATAGTGGGCGTCCCCGAGTCAGACTGCGTGGGTGTAGCGGTCGCCGACGCGGTGGTCGAGGTAGATGCAGTGACGGACGCCGTGGCGGTCAGCGACATCGACGCGCTTAGTGAGGAGCCGAGGCTCCGCGACGCGGTCGGGGTCGACGACAGAGACGCGGTCATCGACACAGTGGGCGACAGCGTCGGTGACGCTGTCGGCGAGCTAGAAGGGCTCGGGCTTGACGATGAGCTCTCCGACACTGTCGCGCTCACCGAAACAGTGGGCGACAAGGTCACCGACGCTGTCGGCGAGCTAGAAGGGCTCGAGCTTGACGACGAGCTCTTCGTCACAGTCGCCGACGCGGTCGGGCTGCCCGAGCTTGACGCGGTCAAGGACGCCGACGGCGTCCGCGACACCGAGGCGGGTGGCGAAGAGCCGGGGCTCCGCGAGGCCGTTGGGGTCGATGACGCGGTCCGCGACACTGACGCGGACGGCACCCACACGGCGCACTCGGCGCCTGTGCGCTGGCCCAGGCACGCGTCGTACGTCGTGCTCAGCAGCTCCGCGGGCGCGCCCTCCAGCAACTGCTGGGGGTCGCGCAAGCTGTTCAGCTGCCACTGCGACAGGTCGGCCCGCACCGCCGACCGCGCGAACACCGCCGTCGCCTCCGACACGCCGGACACGTTCCAGCGCTCCAGGCCCCGAATATCGTGACGTTGCGTGCCGTTGAACAGGTACGAGATGTCGCGCGCGCGCGACAGGTCCCAGCCGCTCACGTTGGAAAACTGGAGCTTCGGCGAGTTCGCGAACGCGCCGCGCAGCACTTGCGCGGACCGTGTGTCCAGGCCCGAAACATCGAACGTAGCGGCCACGAGCCCGGCGAAGCTGTACTCGAAGTTCGTCACGTACGACGTGTCAAGGGCCGACAGCGGCGGCGCTGAAGTCAACTGCCATTCGCCGTAGAAGTGGTAGCCGGCGGTGGCGTCCAGCCGAAGTCCGCCCCACTGTAAAATCACTAGCAGCGCGACCTCGCCCGCCTGCTGCGCGCGCCATTCAGGCGTCATGGTCCAGCCCGGCACCGTGCCTTCCACCGCTATGGTAAACACGCCCGCGCTGGCAAACACGTGCGTGCACGGGCCGCTGGTTGAACAAGCCTGTGGCGGCGTGCCGTCGCCCCAGTCTACCAGCCATTGTGGCTCGTCCTGCGCCAAATGCCGGCGGCGTGCGACAATTGCTGTCGAGCCCGCGGCCGGCAGCGTCCACACCGAGCCGGCGGCGCCGACGGACAGCTCGAGCAACAGGTCCGTCGCTTCCGGCGCGCGCCAGGCGCAATCCGCCAAACACACCACCGCCAACGCCAGCGCTAGTAAGCAAGCGTTCATCGTCGTCTAGCTAGTAGGGAGGTCAGTAATGGACTGGCGTTGCCGGTCGAAGGCCTTCCCTTTTTTTTGCGGGTTTTTAAGATTTGGAGATAGTCCCGTTTCCTCAGGGACAGCAAGCAAAAACTTGAGAGAGAGGGGGTGTGTAGTTGGGGGAAAAGCGAACGCGAGGGGGGGCTCTCGTGTCTAAAGGGGGGCGGGCCGACAGCGACTGGTGCACAGGGTGGGGGGGGGGGGGGGCCGACGGCGGCTGCAGGAAAGGAAACGGTCGTGTGTTCGGGCGGTAGGGGGGGGGCCGCGAAAGAGAAATGTCGGGGCGGGGGAAAAAGAAAAGCCGGGTGCCCCAAAAAAAAACCACCAGACAAAAAAAGAAAAACACGCGCGCCCGTGCGCCAAAAGATGTCTGACCAACGTAACTACAAGGGCAGGTACCAACGGCGGCAATCCTTCCTGCAACTGCAACAAGACGAGGACGTCAAGGGTGCTACGCGCACGCGCTGACCTGCTGGTGAAGAGATTGCAGGGCTGCCCGGGCGCCGCCGGACATGCCAGGGCCGCGCAGGAGCTCTTGGCAGAAATGCTGCTGTGCTTGGAAGGGGCGCTGCTCGTCTCGGCCGAGTGCCAAGTGGCACTGGACGAGGTGGAGGAGGCCACGTGGATTCGCTTCGAGCGGTGCTCCGAAGATTCTTGCAATGACCTCCTGCGCGCGGGCACCGGCTGCCTTTGCTGGCGCGAACGCACAGTTGTGCGGAAGGGCCGCGCTAAAGCTTGACCAAAAAAAAACGCCGGGAGTGAATTGTCCGCCTTTCGTGTGCCACGTTTTTTTTTTGTTGTACTCATCTCCCTCCTTTTCGGCTCTCCTCCCGGTATGTAGATTAAAAAAAAAAAGATTCGTCTAGTCAACCGCAGAAAAAAAAACCAAGTCCGGTTTAAGCTTTCAAAAGTTACACGATTGGTTGGTCCTTGCTTTCTTTTTTAATTAAATACTAGTATGTGCCAAAAAAAAGGTTGGTTCCTTGGCTTATTGGCTTAAGTTGGCCTCAGCCTCGCGGACCTGCCTCCGGGCTTCCTTGACTAGTTCCCTAAGTTCCTTAGCGTGGCTTTCGGCCTCCTTGAGCTGCCTGGAATTGAGGGCCAAGATCTCTTGCAAATCTTGGATGTTTCTTTGCGTGCAGAAGACCGCCGCCTAATAAACAAATCACTCGATCCAAAGATAGACGAACTGTGCAGCAAACAGTACCTCATACGGGCTCAGAAAGGCCTTGGGCCCCAGGCGCTGCCGTATGTCGGCCTTGGTTTTGGTCCAAGGAGCGCCGCGATGGGCCGCCGTGATGATGTCGTGCAGCACGGCGGCCAGTTGCTCGTGGCCCATGGTCTCTTGGTTACGCTCAGCTTTCAATTTGTCTATGGCCCGGTCTAGTGCGTCCATTTCTTGGAAGCCCCAGGAGTCCGTGCCAACCGTCTGCTGCGCCTCGGTGGAAACTCTCCCGTCAACCATTCCCGCCGCGTAACAAAAAAGACAAACGAGAGGTTTTGTAAAAACGGCTCCACTGAAAGAAAGTTGTCTCCCCCCCAAAAAAATGGCCAAAAGTTTTAATCTGCGACCAAGAAAAAGTCGTGCGGCAGAGCCATCGCTCCTCCCCCCCCCTTTTTCTCTCTCCAGTCCCCCCCCTTTTCTCTCTCCAGTCCCCCCCCCTCCCTCTGTCTGGCAAAGAAATTTCTTGCTTTGCAGTTGGTCTTTCTTTTTTTTTTCGTCGTGTACCAGCCACAAACCTATGCTTAGAGCCGGCGCGGCCCGGCGTTCAATTTAGCTTTCCAGTACGTGTCAATGTAGTTCGAATCAACCAGAAGGCCAAAGGGCTTCTGCGGGTCCTCTGGTCTGGTTAGGGCCTCCTTCAGCGCAGTGTTTTCTTCCAGCATAGCGAGCAAGTGCGCGTGCGCCGAAAACGCCAGCTCGTCGCGCCAGGTCCGTGCGCCCACGCGCGTGCGGGCCTTGACATAGCTTTGCCAGCCATCTTCTTCGCGCAGGAACTCGCTACGCCCCACGGTCGTCTCGTACCAAGCGTCCAGCGCGTTCCTTAAAAAAAAGTGGTGCTCGCTGCCGTGATTTTTCAGGATCCGATTAAGCGCGTGGTACACGTACACGCACTCGTTATACGCGACGTGCACAAACGGCTTCTCTGGGTAACGCAGGTCGGGGTGCTTGCCGCACCAGATATCCGCCGTCAGCGCGCGGTTCTGCAGCAGCAGGCGTTCTACGCAAGGGCGCAGCCCCAACCCGAACGCCCACTGGTCCAGCCTCGGAAGCAGAGCCAGCGCCGCGCCCAGATGTTGCCGGTCCTTGCGCTCGATGGCCGACAGCATCGTCCGCACCAAAGCATCACATTCTTCCATGCGCTGGCACCTGGCGCCTACGAGCCTCTCGTACGTGTTGCAGACGAGCAGCAGGTAGTGCAGCAGGCCGAGTTTGCTTGGGGTTTCTGCCGGCCTGTCCGCCGGTAGCAGGCTGTTATCAATGGCGTAAAAGTTAGGGTTCGCGGCGGCGACGACCTGCCCCTTGTTGTTGAGGACCTCACGTTCCAGGCCCAACACCAAGAAATGCCCCGCGTTTGGGGAATGAGCGCACGACCGGACAAAGATCGCGTAGGGCGATATGCAGGACCACACGTAGTACTCCTCCGTGCCAGGCCTGGCCAGCAATGTCGGGATGCTTGCTACCTGCTTGTACAGCTGCTGGACCCACTGCGTGTGATCAACTTTGGCCTTGAGCCAACACAAGAGGTTCGTTGATCCGTAGTGCTCCGTTTCCTGCAACAGGAGCAGGTGCGAGGGGCTCCACGCGGTAATCTTCTGCAGAACGGACGCGAGGACCGCGAGGACCGATTCTTTAGCCTTGTCATAGACCGTCTTCGGGACGTCGTTCGCCGCTTTGTACTCGGACCGCGCGATTATGTTTCGCAGAGTCCGTAGGAGCTCCCGGGTCCCCGCGCCCAGTTCCTGGCGGCCGCTTCTCAACAGCCAAGCGAAATTGTACGTGCGTGGCACGGCTGGTGGCAATGCTTGGGCCGCCAGTGCCTGCCGCTGCAGCACGCCATTCAGGCTAGCAACTGCTGCACCGTCTGCCGCCACGCTGCAGAAACGGAGGCCAAAGGCCCTGTTGGCTTTTTCGTCGACTAAGAGCAGGTGCTGCCGCGTCACGTGGACCTCGGCGGGACATTTGGCCTGGTTAAAGCGTGTAGTTATTGCTGTTAGCAGCGCCTCAAAGCCGGCCGTGCTTGGCTCTGTTACGACGTTAGACCACTTTTTCATGCGCACAAAGAACACAAGAACTTTTAATGCTCGAGAAAAAAAGAGAGAGAGAGACATAGCAACTGGCATTCCCCCCCCCTCCCCTTCACCTTGCCCCGCCCCCCCCCGCCTTCACCTTTCCCGAGCTTACCCCCCCCCCTCCGCTCCCGATTCTTCCGGAACGAAGAATCGGGGGACAGTGCTGCGGAAATGGGCGCGGCATCATCAGACGAGAGCGGCCCACGCGTTCTCACTTTCCAGTTGTTTTCTTTCTTCATCAGTGAAGCCGTCTTCTGCGATGTCAAAGGTCTCTCGGATCTGCGCGGGTGTCTTGCCCTTGAGCATGCTCGCGATCTTTGTACACGCGAGCAACAGCAGAGGTTCGATTTGCATGTAGTTCGCGGCCTGACACAAACACACACACACCAAAAAAAACAAACGCGACGGTTTCCTGTCTTGGTTTTCGGGGACGCTTCCAAAAAAAAACCACGCACAAAAAGCAAGAAACAGGCGCAGGAGGGACCATAGTTAGTTCGAATAGCTTGCGCAAATCCTCAGCCTTATTATTATCCTTTACAGCCACGAATTCAGCGTACTCCGCACCCACTAGTTCGACCAGGTCGACGCTCTTGATCGGCCTTTCAATTTCCTTCATTTTTGTCTTGCTGTAGAGCTCCATAAAGTCGACTACTTTCTTCAGGATCTCCTCATTCTCGATATGCAGTTTTATATTATAACATTTTTTGCCATTTTTGAGTTCGTAGTCCTCCTCGTTGTTGACTACCATCTTACTGACCAAGCCAGATAGCTTGGCCTTCGCTAAGGACAAACTAAAACTTCTCGGCGACGTTTCGGCTTCCTCCTTGCCGGCGGCCGGCTTTGCTGCCGCCGGCTTTGCTGCCGCCGGCTTTGCTGCCGGCTTTGCCGCCGGCGTTCCTGATGCCACCGGCTTTGCTGCCTCCCTGGCGGCTTTCCTCTCTGCTTCGGCCTCCCGCCTTGCGGCTTCTCTATATTCTTTTGTTATCAACTCTCTTGTGGCAATTGTGAATATCACTGTTTTTTCTGTGTCCTCGTCATTTTCGTCTAGGCTCGTAGCTTCTTGCTTCTTCTGTCGCTTGGTGCTCTTAGCTTCTTGCTTCTTCTCTTGCTTGGACATTTTTTTTTCACAAAAAGACCCCAGAGAAAAAAACGACTCCTGAGGTTGTGAAACTTAGTTTTGAAAAATCTACAAAGGGCCCAAAGATGTTTGCAACACGGAAAGAAAACGCGGGGATCGGAAGGGGGGGAGGGAAAAGAGGGAAAAGCGAAATTTCGTCCCCCAGGGGTTGGTAAGGCAGGGAGCGCCAACTCGTCTTCCCCCCCCCCACAGCTCTCTCTCTCTCTCCTTTCCTCGCCACACACGCAAAAACAAGAGCCGGGGTCCCCCCTCCGCCCATTCCCAAATGTATTTCCCCCCCCCCTTTTTTCTCTGTGCGTTCTGTTTTCTTTCTTGACGCTCGGCCCCCCCCCTTATCCCGACTCTCCCCCCGGTTTGGCGCAACTTCCTTTCTTTTTTTTCCTCCGAAAACCTCTCCCCCCCCCTGCGTAAATATGCCTGTTTTCTAAGACAAGAAAGGGGGAGTTGTGCGAAGAAGAATGGCCGGCCCGTTTCAAGACCGTGAAGATAGTTGGCTGGGCCAGAATGCCAAGAAATTTAAGACGTCATTTCCCGAATCTTGGCTAAGGGCTTCGGTATGTCTACAGGCACACAAGGCCGGACGTTCTCTTAGATGGGCAGAATGATACGGAGTTGGGCAAAACGGTGCGTCTCTATCTGGGCAAGCACGGACAGAGCAGCCTTGGCGTCTTTCTTACGGGCGTGTACAAGGCAGAGCAGGCGGCCCGCAGCGCCTCTTGCTAATGGCGAAAGAAAACACAACAGAAAAGGCCCCACTGCTGGTCGGACGAGTTCAGCAATACCCACTGCTGCAGAAACCCCAAGATACAGCGTGTCTAAATTTCTTGACGAGGCGATAAAAAACCAATACGGAAACGATGTTCATAAACACCCAGATATCATCGATTACAGTGTACTATCAAATTTTGTGAGATCCAACTAGCCAGAGCCTTGTGTTGACAATGCAGACCGACCAGAGCGCCAAGCGTTATTCCAGAACTCGATTGGAATGAAGGCTTAGTCAACAATTAACAAATATGATTCAACGATTGGCAAGACAGACTAAATACTATTTATGCTGAAACAAAGCAGTGCCTTGTAGCCTAGTGCGCAGCGACATTACCAGGGCAAGATGATGAGCGCCTTCCGAGGATCAGGCACGCACTAATTCTTTTGGACAGAAACAAAAACGCCTCGCAGAACCAGTACAATAGGCTCTTCTTTTTTCCATCGTCTCTTGCTCATTAAAACTGCGACGAAGGTCTCTGTTTTCCGAAAATTATGGAATGTAACTGATGACACACACCAACACTTAAAAAAAACCGGATGTTCAGTCTCTAGGCTGTCTTGATTAAATTGTGACCAAAGAACTTGTTTTTTTTACTGATCAAGATTGTTGTAAACCGTTCAAATTTATGAGGTTCTCCGTTGTTCGATCAAGACAACATGTGTCCCTAAGAAAAAAAGGAGAGTAAGCAAGGAGGTTTTTTTTGTGGTGCTTTATGTGCGAACCAAATCCAGCAAGTGGGGATGTTTTCGCCAGAAGTCATACATTTCCTCCCCAGACATCTTCTCGAACGTGCCGGGCTTCACTAGGCCTTTATACTCCAACCATTTGCCGGGCCCCATCCCCTTCCTCACATGGACCGAACGAACAGGTGCCTCCATTGCTGCTGAGCCGGCGGCGCTCTCCTTCTTCTTCTTCTTTTCCTCATTTTCCCTCTTCGTGGCAGCGCGTGTTTTGATACCCTTGGGTAGGTTCGACAGCTCCAGAGGCTTTCTGGCCACGCATCCCCCTGTTTCGGCCATGAGAAACTTCTTCATTCGCGGCGGCATTGCTCCTGCCTAAATTAAGTGGCAGCCAAGACCTTTGTTTTCACACGGTCGACACAATAAAAAAGACAGGAATTGGCGCATGAACAAGAATCCATTGAATAAAAGAGATAGAATAATAGGAAAACACACGACGATACACACACACATACGACGATACACACACACAACGATACACACATACACGACGATACACACACACGACGATACACACACACGACACACACGACGATACACACACACACGACGATACACACACGACACGACGATACACACACACGACGATACACACACAAACCTCCCGTCTACACTACAAAAGA
Organism: Paulinella micropora; assembly: GCA_019918135.1. Classification (NCBI taxonomy): domain Eukaryota; phylum Cercozoa; class Imbricatea; order Euglyphida; family Paulinellidae; genus Paulinella; species Paulinella micropora. Next base: position 25,991 of record WBZZ01004954.1, read on the forward strand.
AACCTTGCACACACAACACTCGGATTGTTTTCCCGACTACAAGGCAACATTTCCCCGTACGTGTGTGCACACTGTACAACATTTATGCTTCCCACAGGAAATGGGGGGCCGCCCTGCACTACGTGTCCCATAGGTTGTGCGCGAAATCGAAGGAGAAAAGCACATTGGGGGCGCACAATGGGCTCGCCATTGCGCAAACACAATGTTGGCGGCATTGAGCAAAACCACTTGCGCTCACCCCCACCAGTGCCAAGACAGGCCCCCCCCCCTTCCCTCTTTTAACCATTGAGCTGCCCAATGGTGCTTTTCTTTCGGCTGCGCGCGAATTTCTTTCGAAGAAAATGTTGGCCTGTGATAACTATGGGCTGCTTGTTTCGAACGTATGAAGGGTGTTATTTCTAGTCTCATTTCGTGTGTGTGTGTGTGTGTTGTGAAGGTGCGTGTGTTGTGTAAAAAAAATCTTGTGCGTGTGTGTGTGTCAAGTGTCGCTCTTGTGTATGTGTGTCGTGCTGTGTAAAAGAATCTTGTGTGGTGTCGTGTGTATGTGTGTATGTATGTGTTTGTGTGGGTGCCACAGCATATGTGTTCGGGTGTGTTGTGTACATGCGAAGGGTTTGGGTGTTTGTGTGTTTCTGCGTGTGTCTGAGGGTTCGTCTGAGGGTTTGTCTGTGTGTGTGGGGGGTGTCTGTGTGTGTGGGGTGTCTGTGTGTGTATTTGTGAATTTGTGTGTGTATTTGTGAATTTGTGTGTGTATTTGTGTGTGTATTTGTGAATTTGTGTGTGTGTTTGTGTAGGTGGGTGTGTGATTGTGTGTGTATTGTGAATTTGTGTTGTATTGTGTGTGTGATTGTGTGTAATTTTGTGTGTGTATTTGTGATTGTGTGTCGTGTCTTGTGTGTCTTGAGAACGTGTGTCGTGTCTTGTGTGATTGTGTTTGTCTCTCTTTTTGTGCCGCAAGTATCCTAGATGTAGAAACACGTTCGAAGCTTCGCTCCAACCGTTGCTTTGTTTGGACTCTCTCTCTCTCTCCTTTCGTCCCGCCTGCCTTCTGCCCTCTTGTTTTCGTCTTGTCGCACAGGACCGGCATGAAGAAGAGAAAATGTCAGCAGAAAAACCCCCGCGAAAAAGGAAAACACCTTCGATCGACGAAACGCCAACGGGCCTGCCCAACGACGACCCCCCGCAAACGCCGCGCGGCCGAATGGCGCGAAGAACTTTTCAGGGACTGCCGCAGGTTTCAGGGCAGGCACCTGAACAGGGAGCTGATCAATGACCTGCTCCTGCAGATCGGCCTCGCGGAATCTTGTACCGACCTGCAAAGGGTTCGTAAACTCAACCCCAACGTCTTATTGTTTGCCAAACAGAAGTACTGGTCCGAGTTACCCTGCAGGGGCCAGGGCGCCTTCGCCGCCCTGCAACACCTGGAGGCCTCGAGGTACGTCGTAGCCGATGTTCTCGAGCTTGAGAAATCCGACTTCGACCCCCCTAACCCCGTCAGCGCTTGCGATCTTTCTCAATGCACCACCTGCAACAATCTGCGGAATGCCTTTGTGCTCTGGCTGTGCCTGTCCAACGCCCTCGCGGACACGCCAGCCGGAGACATGCTGCGCCGGGAACTGGAGGAAGCTCTACTGCCGTGCAGAATGCACGCTTGGGCGCACGAGCTCATGGGCCCCCTGCTCGAGCACAACAATCTGACTGTCTTGGAGTGCCTGTGGAATAACTTCTCCTTGCTCAAGATCAGCATCCTGGCACGGATAGGCTCGAATGTCGATCAGAACGAACAGGCCCAGCGAGTCCCGGCGCAGGCCGCAGAGAAATTCTGGAAGAAGCTGATATCTGTGAAGCCAGCGGCCGAGCAAGAGTTGGAAGCAGCCGTTTGGGCCGAGCGTTGCTGTTCAGACCAGCCCGCCACCGCGCGGGAGGCCGCGCGGGAGCCCCCGCGGGACGCGGATCTGGCGGCGACCTTTCTGGCCCTGCTCTGGATACTGCGCCACTCGGCGGACCAAAACTTGTCCGCCGAGGGCCTGCTGCAAGGGCTGCGGCTAAGACGCACGAACCACGCGGCGTACGCAACGTCAGACGACGACGACGACGGCGCCGACGACGGCGCGGAAGACGGCGGCAGCGCTGAGGATGCCGACGACGCCACCGACGGCGGCGACGAAGACGACGACGGCGGCGGGGAGGACCTGTTGACGGGTCTGCTGGGCTACTGGCAAAGTGACCAGCCGGCGCAACACGGTGTGCCCACGGTAGAAGCCACTGATGATGACACGCGCGTGCTCGATCCCCTTGGCGACACAGCGATCGAGGAGGCAATCCAACTTTATAGCCCGGTAGACAACGACCAGACCGGCCCTGGTCCGCCCGGCCAGGACAGTACGGCGGGGCTGGACGCGCTGGTCGATGCGGCTGAGAGAATGCCCCCGCAAGTTCCCCGCGGCCAACCGGACTCGGGTCACGAGGAGCACACCTATCAACGTGCGGGGGCCCGCCACACACACTTACAGCACGAACCTAACACCGACATGCTGCGACCTGCGGTCGCACGCGAACCCCCCCAGAGCCCCGCCGACAATTCGCTCAACCGAGATACTCACCAATCAGACCCGCCAGCCGAACCTAACACCGACATGCTGCGACCTGCGGCCGCACGCGAACCCCCCCAGAGCCCCGCCGACAATTCGCTCAACCGAGATACGCACCATTCAGACCCGCCGCGCACACATGTGCGGCGGGCCTTCGGCTTCTACCACACTAGTGCGATAGCATCATCGCGCTCCGAACCGGCCGGCTGGTCGGAGGAGGCGCCGCCGACGCGCCTCCAGCGCCCCGTCCCGCAGCGCGCGGTTCCACGCTTTGGCCCGCACTTTCCGCTTACCCACGCTGGTAGTAGCCCGCACTTTCCGCTTACCCACGCAGGTAGTAGCCCGCACTTTCCGCTTACCCACGCAGGTAGTAGCCAGCACTTTCCGCCTACCCACGCTGGTAGTAGCCCGCACTTTCCGCCTACCCACGCTGGTAGTAGCCCGCACTTTCCGCCTACCCACGCTGGTAGTAGCCCACACTTTCCGCCTACCCACGCTGGTAGTAGCCCCCCGCCACCCACCTTTCCGCCCCTACCCACGCTGGTAGTAGCCCACACTTTCCGCCTACCCACGCTGGTAGTAGCCCGCACTTTTCCGCCTACCCACGCTGGTAGTAGCCCGCACTTTCCGCCTACCCACGCTGGTAGTGCGCACGTTCCACCGCTCGTCCCTCGCTTTGGTCCGTGCTTTCAGCCCCACTTGGGATGCCCGCACCTCCCCAGCCCGCCCCGCACTTGGGGTGC